>PVLD010026877.1:0-21542 GCA_004027595.1 Dinomys branickii
AGGGGGGAGGGGAGGGGAGAGAAAAGCAGAGCAGATCAGAGAAGAGAAAAGAGAAGAGAAGGGAAGGGAAGGGAAGGGAAGGGAAGGGAAGGGAAGGGAAGGGAAGGGAAGGGAAGATGGATTTCCAGTCAGGAAAGAGAAGAGAAGACAGAAGAAAATGACAGTGGTCCTAATCTCTGTCACACTTTTCCAGAAGTAGTCATTACTCTTTGCTCTGCTCCCAACCTGGAGATCTGGGTGCTAAGAAATTTTCAAAGTTACTCCAATGAGAGCATTCAAGCTACTGTATTTTAGAAAGTCTGAAGGGAACTTCCTTCTCCCAAAAATTAGTCTCCATAAACAGCACATTTCTCTTTTTTGCTTCAAAAGATAACAACTCAATGTAGCAACAAAGATGAGCTCATGCTGATCTGAAGCACCAGTAAATAGCAGTAGGTTTTTAAGAAAAAAAATATTGATTAAAATATGTAGTTTGAAATAGTTTGGCAGCTTCTCAATAGTTATAATATGACCCAAAAATTCCAGTGCAAAGCCTATACCTGAGAGAGTTGAAAATATACATCCACACAAAGACTTTTTAAAAATATTTATGGTAGAATTACTCAAACAGTTTAAAAATGAAAATGGTCCAAATATCTGTCTGATGAATGGATAAACAATATATGGTATATCAAAACAGTAGAATATTATTTGTCAGTAAAAAATAATGAAGTTTTGACCCAGTCTGCAACATGCATGAATCTTGAAGGCATTACACTAATTGAAAGAAAATGAGGAAATCATTCTTCTACGGTTCTATGTATGTGCAATCTTCAGAAAAGCAAAGTGATAGTGACAGAAAGCAGATTGGTGGTTGTCAAGGACCATAAGCAGGAGGTAGGAGAGTGGGGGAATGAGCGTGACTGCTAATGGGTTTCATTTTGTTGGGATAAATATGTTACAGAATCAGAGAGTGGTAATGATTATAATTTTAATCAACCTACTAGAAACATTGAATTGAACATTTAAAAATTTTAAAAAGAGTTATACAGTTACAATTTTGCGGAGCCAGGATATAGCTCAATGGCATAGCACCTGCTGGGCAAATAAGAGGTCCTGAGTTTGATTCCTGGTACCAAAAAACAAGCAAACAAACAAACAAAAAACCAAGTTTGCTTCATGGGTAGTATCATTTTTAAAAACTGGGTTCATGGAAAATGAATGAATTCTTGTGGAGAGATTTGAGGCACATCATGATGAGCAGATTAAATGTGTATTAGGAGTCAGTTGCTCTGTACCCTAAATTCACCCTTCTCCATGCAAACAAGCTGGCTCTCACATTACTTCTTAGAGCTCAGAGTTTCACTTCTCCCTCCTATGGAACACTCTTGGTCCTCCAAGATGCTTCTTTGTGCCTGGCATAAGGAGTTCCAGAAGAGTGGAGAAAATGATTAAATCCTTCTTTGTCTCTCTGCACCACTTGGTCCTGAAAGCTACATGACCTGATCCCCAGAGCATCACCAAAAACCTTTGTGAGTTTGGATATTTGAAATTCTACCTGCTGTTTCCTCTCCTCAGATTTCAGAGCTGTTCAATCAGCTCAGGTCAGCTCAGGATCTGATTTGAACTGTTCTTCTCCATCGCCACCCATCTCTGACCACAGGACTGGGCTATAGGACTCTGAGCCTATGTCACTAGACATAGTTAAATTCAAGTTCAAGCCAGGGTTCACCTGTAGCTTTTCCTTTACCTCCGTATCTAAATTTCAACTGATGTATGTCAAGCATTTTGAAGTCACAGTGGAAAAACAGAGATAAAAAGTGTGAATTTTAAGACTTCACTCTTTGAAATTCTGGAATCTTATTTAGATGCTTTGCTATTATGTGAAGAGAAAGAGTGCCTCTTGCAGTCAAGGATTGTCCAAATTTCCCAGAGACACATAAAGTCAGAGCGGGGCGGGATGGAAGCAGCTTCATAGCATGACAGGTACAACATCTCTGGGACTGCAGGGATTCCTTCTGACACACTTTGAGCGGATATCCATTAGGTCTCAATTTGCACACATGTCGGAAAAGGGTACATTCTTCTTTTATGCAGTTATATAACCTTTCATGGTTTCTTCTCAACTACATAACCTTTCATGATTTTTTTCTCAACCATCTGTATAATGGTCCACCATCTGTATAATGCTTTCTTAGTCACCTTTTTGTTGTTAGAGCAAAATACCTGACATATACAACTTAAAGGAGGAAAGGTTTATTTTTGCCTCATGATTTTAGAAATTTCAGTCTATAGTCAGCTGGGTGCAGGGCAGAAACATTATGGCAGAGGAAAGCTAGTTACCCTGTGGCAGCCAGGAAGCACAGTGAGAAAAAAGAACCCAAGAAAAGGCATGTCTTTCATAGGCACACCTATGTGACCTAATTCCTTCAATGAGGCCCCCACTTCCTAAAAGCCCCTTCTGCTCTAAACTCATCAGTGGTTGAGTTTATCAGCGAGGTTATCACCCCAACAATTCAATCGCATCTCCAGTTGTCCCTTAATCCCATCAACTTGCTAAGCAAATTATATAACTGTTACACACTCTAGTACTAGCAAGATTAATCTCACATAGGTTGTGTTATTTTTACAACATCGCAGGATCAGCAGCCAGTGCAGGAAGCACCGGGGACTTGGCTTCCTGCTCCACCAGAGGAACACAGGTGCCGAGTCTATGGTCCTGCCCTGCAGGACCAGGCCACCAGGGAGGCGGCAGCCACACAGTAGGACCTGGGCTAGGATGCACATGATGGACAGGTGAGACTAACGAGATAGAAAAGTCCAAAACACGACCCAACAGGTGGTAAATTAGGTGAACCAGCGTTGTGCTTTAGGACAAAGACACACACAGTAGAAACAGGTGGGTAAGACCACCCCCTTTCTTTCTTTAAAAACATAATTTATTTTATTTTATCTTGTTTTATCTTTATTTTCCTTTTCCTTTTTTTCTCTTTTCTTTTTCTTATTCTGTTTTACTTTTGCACCAGTTCTGTAAGCTGGCATTTTCCCTATCACTCCCCTAGTGCTGGGAATTAAACCCAGGGATTTACACTTGCTAGTTGAATGTTCAACCTCTGCACTACATCCTCAATCCTAAAGCACCATTGCTTTACCTGTGAGGAAATTGAGTCTTTTTATTTATAATTTTAAATTTTTTTATTTTAAAGAGAAAAGCCAATAAAAGCAATGATACAGAATTTCAAAACAACATAATAGGAGATTAACAATGGTTAATATAATGTGTATGGTTATCTTCAAAGTAGTTGCTCAGATGATAAGATATAGACATGAAAAATTGATCAAACAATATAAGCACAAACCATTCTTTTCAAATAGAAATCAGTAGTACAATTATCTTAGCTATCTTGTGTATATATATATATTTTTTTCTTTCCTTTCCTTCTTTTCTCCTTTCCTATATCCAATTGTTCTTTCCTTTTGAGCAGTTTCTTCCCCTCTCACAATATTTATTGTACATTTTGGACCTTATTTGCTCTTTCAGTTTCTTACACTAGGAAGACAATTGCAATGTCTACACATACAAGTCTGATTTATTTCATTTATGAATATGATCTCAGATTGCATCCATTTACCTACAAAAGCCTCGAACTTATCCTTTAAAGCTGAGTAGTACTCCAATGTGTAAAAAAAAAAATCTTTTTTTATCTATTCCTTTGTTGTTGTGCCTTTGGGTTGTTTCCAAGATTTAGCTACTATAAATTGTGCTGCTAGAAACATGGGTGCACATATATCACTGTAGTGTGATGTTTTTAATTCTTCTGGGAAAATACCCAGAATTCAAATATCTAATTTAAACAGGACCTGTAATCCTAGTTTTATGAGGAATCTTCACAGTGATTTCCACAGTGGTTGTACCAGTCTACACTCCCACTAACAGTGGTAGAGGGTTCCTTTTTCCTCACAATCCTACCAGCATTTGTTATTGGTTGATTTCTTGATGATAGCCATTCTTTTTAGGTGAGATGGAATCTGTGTTGTTTTAATTTGCATCTTTCGAATGACCAATGATGTTGATCATTTTTTCATATATTTATTTGCCATTTGTATTTCTTCATCTGAGAAGTGCAAGTTCATCTCAGATGCTCATTTTTGGATTGGGTCTTTAAATTTGGGGGGTGTTTTTTTTTATCAATTCTTTGTATGTTCTACATAGAAGTCCTTTGTCGAAGGACTATTGCCTAAAAATTTCAGACAACCCACTTTGTGGGTTGTCTTTTTACTCTGTTGGTGATTTCTTTGGATGTGCAAAAAGATTTTAATAAAATGAGATACAAGTTGTTGATGAGGCAGGAAATTGAGTCTTGAGAAAGCTAAATGAGTTTCCCAAAGTTGTAGAGTCAAAACTCAAACTCTGATCTTCTAACTCCAAACCCCATTTTTTTTACTCTAAACTCTAGTTTTCTAGAGTCTAGAGAATGAGACCATATGTTTATGCCTTTTTGTACAGTGTCTTAATAAATACTGTTTTAGTAAATGAACTCATTTTTCAGGCAGGCGCTTGTGCTACTGAAATATCTCTCTGGCCAAATTCATTACTCAAATGATAATTTTACATGGTAGATGTAACATAGTATAGTGGAATCATAGGGGACTAGACTGGAGCACCAACTTGCCTTCCTTCAAGGTACCAGATGTTGAACAAGGAATTTAAACTTACAAAGGTTTAATTCCTTCATTTGTAACATGGTTTGCTGTAAGATTTATTTTTCTTATACATTTTTTCCCAAAGTCTCCTCAGTGAAAAATGCCTAGTGTCTACATTTTTGTATAAACTCCTCTCTTTGGGGTTGGTCTTGTCATTGACTTCTGACCAAGAGAATTGGTGCAAATAACTCTCTATTACTACTAAGTCTAGATCAAAAGAATCCTGTGAGCTTCCACCTAACCCCTGTGTAATGTGTAATCTATGGAAAGAAAACTGCATGTAAAAGTCTGACTACTCTGAGATAGCTACTTTGCTTTGAGGAAGCCCATGAATGTCATTGGAGAAAAGGTGGAGAGAGAAGGCCTATCAAACCACTCCCTAGATCAGTGATGGTGAACGTTTTAAAGCTTTCAATGTTACAAACAGGCACACTGAGACACACACACCAGAGGTTTGCTGTCACTGCTCCAGATGTTCCATTCACTGCAGCGAAGGAGACAAACATGGTGAAGAAGAGACGTCAGGTACAGCTGAGTCATCAGATGTCTCCAGCCTCCGCCACCTCTCGCACTTGCTGCCTGAAAGCCAAAAGCAGAATGTCTTGGCTGAGACTAGTTAATTCACAGGCCATGAGAGATAAGAAACCCTTATTTGAAGCCATTGAGTTTTGGGGTGGCTTGTTAAATACTGTACCTACGCAGAATATATGAGAACAATAATCATACTCTTGTAAAGTAAGATGGGAAGTTTACATGAGATAATGCAGCTAGACAGGCAGTAAGATGAAAATATTATTGTCATTAGTTTCAGAGAGACCTTACTGATGTCCTAAGATAACTACTTGTGCATTTGTTGCACATAAGCACATTTTCAAACCCTAAGAAAAAAGACAGTATTGGCCTGTGGAAGGTAAACCTACATTAGCCAAAACTCCCAGGGATTTCTAGCTCCCTCCTCTTTTCTGCAAGGCTTTCGCTCTAATTCTTTATATCTGGTTTTGTTGGGCTACTTTCTGCCCACTCCAGTTTCAGCCTGGGACTAGGATCTTATCTGCTGTGCTTCAAGGGTTCCTTTGATCCACTAATATAAACCACTTAAAATTAATTACCATACACGAAAATGCTAGTTGCCTCTTGGCAGAAATTCCTCTCAGTCTTGCTTGTTTTCCAAAGTGGAAAAGAATCTTTTAAAATCTTTTTGCTAGTTGTAAATTTATCTATTAATCAAAGGACCAGAAGCCCTTCTTCTGGGATGGTATAACCCTGATGCAGTCTAAGCGAGTGTATTCCTATGCTTTTAAGCACAATATATGAAAACATATTTGTAAATTTGTCTAGACAGGAGATCATCGCTCATCCAACATGACTCAACACTGAGAGTGCATCAAGATTCACAAGATGATGAACTTGGATTCTAGATAAACTAACGCATATATTTTTAAGTCAATAAGGGTTTTATAAAGGACACAACAAAAAAGTTAAGTGTCTTGGCTCAGGTATTCATATCCTGTACTTTTACAGTGGTTTCTCATTCCAAGAGTCTCTCCTGTTTGAGTCTCAGACTTGCCCTGGAAAACATTCTAGGTAGGAGTTTCACGTCCACTTTAAAATGGAGAAACTGAAGCTCAGAGAGGTTAAACGATTTCTCTCAATCTTCCCCGCTCACAAGGATTAGTTCTATGAAAATAATATGGCTTTTCTTAGGCCATCAAAAAGGGTGCAGCCCAGCAACTAAAGGAATGCATGAAAATAGAGATAAGGTAAAATGTTTGATTCATTAAGAAATGTTTTGTCATTTTTCAAAATGCTGACTCTAGCATTCCTTATCTACAATTTCTATGGTAATATGTGTTTTGAGATTTAGAATATATCAGTTAAATACACACATACTCAGACAAGGGATGCCTATAATTAAGCACATTAATTTTTTGCAGCACGATGTGTAAATACTCAAATGAAGTAAAGGTTATAAAGAAGATAAACAGTTTCATACTTTAGGTTTTATCACTAAACTTGTTGAAGATTTGTAAGCAAACAACAAAAACTTTTGATCTTCAGAGCTTTTTAGAAAACACTTCAGCATTGTGGGAATTAGACTATGAAAAATGACCACTTTTTGCTACTGCAGTATTACTCACTTGGCTAGTGGGGGGCTTGTTTTCAAGCTGTCTGTAGGCAGGGTGACGTGAACAGTGCACCTGCTTGTCTATACTTCTGTAGCCGGCACGCTCACAATAAAAACTAAGTAGTTTCAGGCTTTAAAGAGACAAACCAGTGAATGTAGCTAATGAACTCTGTTATCCAAAATCCCTAAGGGTGAGAAGAAAAATCAAAAAGAAATTAAAATGGAATAGCAGCCTGCTTCCAACTCCATGGGAGCTGATGACAGGTTGAAACCAGAGTAGCTCACCTAATAGGTTCACATTTCATGAAGCAATTTTGTTCCGGAAGCTTTAGATTAGTCAGATCTGCAGTGGACCCCATTACAAGGCCATCAAGATGGGTTACCAGAAGTGAAATCTATGCATTGACATTAACGACAATATTAATTTGGATACCTCTCATCTCCACCCCTGCCATTAATGTGAGGCTAGGCCCTGTGCGCTGCAAGGAGAGACAATGCACATTTTCCAGGGACACTTACGACCTGCTGCTTTTCTGCAATTGGTGCTCTTTTCAGTACACTTCCAAACGAGCTGTACACAGTTTGTTCACTGGACCTCGTGAATTGGACACCGCTGTGTGTCCAAAGTGACCCCTCTCGTGGTGTAAGTAAGAGCTATGGGGGTGGGTCAGTGAATGATGTGCGGATGAGTCCAGGGCTATAGAACCTGAGAAGAGAGGGGCTGCACTCTCCACTGCTCTGCTGACATGTGCTGGCAGAGCAAGTGCTGCTATGTGGCTGACTCAGTGCATGACTCACGGTGTGCAGGGATGTTTCAAAAAATGCCTGGCAAATGGTGAAAGAGAAAATGCCCAACTCTGATAAAGGAGGGAAGAAAGGCATCTTGTGTATAGCATTTTACATTTAATTTTTTTTTGTTTTTACTTTCCACTCATTCATTTATCTTGTATTTCACCACAATGCTCTTTGAAATGGAATCAATTATTGGGTATCTCTCTTAGTATAAAGGAAAAGTATCAGGCCACTAATCTCTTTGGTTCTAACTTCTTTTGTGGAATGATCTTCTTATCTGTTGGTGCACCTGATTTGATACAGTTTTTTAGAAGACTACTTTTGAACACTTCCTGTGCTTGCAGAGCTCTGATGCCACCAATAACTTGAACTGCACATGTGAATCTGGACAAGTTGTTTAACTATCACAGGATGCAGTTTCCTCGACCATAAAATGGCAATACCATGTAAGAAGTCTACTGAGAGCATCAAGTGAGGTACTAAGGGTGTTTATTACACTTATGAAAAGTGTACTACAAGTCGATGCTGAAGGCAACATGATGGAGAATAAAACACACATATATTTCTTTATGCAGGAAAAACATGTAAAGGATTTAAAAGATGTTTTAAGAGCAAAGCAATTCATTTAAATTGGGCAACAGAGGGTGAGCATTTGACCCAGACCTGGGTATGTACAGAGTCTATCTGTTTTCTGGAGAAAGAGAGAGCACACTAAGAAAATCATGGATCCTCCTAGATAGAAAAATATGATGACATAGGCAAGAAAGAACAAAGAAGTAAAAATCGCAGCAGAGGGCCTAGACATTTTCAAAACAGCGTGGATTAAAGACATCTTATCCAGGGGCTGGGGATATAGCTCAGTGGAATAAGTGCTTGCCTGGCTAGCACAAGGTCCTGAGTTCAATCCCCAGTACCGCAAAAAAATAAATAAATAAGTAAATAAATAAAATAAAAGGTTTTCAGGTTAAAAAAAAAAAAAAAATAAAGACATCTTATCCTAATGTCCTCACATTTACTATTTAATTAATAAAAAGTGTTTTGATTGTGGTTTGAAAAATTGTTCATTCTAGCAACCCTTCTCACATTGTAACACATAGTCTGTGTGAGATTCTGCCGGGGCGTTAAGGGGGAAGTTAGCTGATTGAGATGGAGAGGACCTGAATGCCATGAAAGGAAATGAGACTTAATAATTGTGTAATGAGGAGTCCGAGTAGGCTCTTTAGAACCGAGCGGCATGAGTTTGGAAAGTCTGTACCAGCAGCACGAAGGACGAAGTGGAAGGGAATGCTGTAGCTAAGAAAGGAGAAATGGGGCAGGTGGATCGGAAGGAATTGGTGTTACAGCGAAGTTAGCTGGATGTGTTTATTGATATTGCCATTTGCCTCTGGATGGCCCTCTAACACCTCATGTGGTCCCGGGGGGGTGGTGTGCTTTTTGGAAACGGTTGAATCTAGAGTTTGTGACTGATTTGTAGTTCAGTGCTGGGATTAAGGGTGTGAGGGCTACACCTGCCCTAGTGCTTGTGGCCTGCATACCATATAAGGGACAGAAAAAGTCTTCCTCTCTCCCTCTCTCTCTCTCTGCCCCCCACTCTTGTTGCTTTTGGTATCTTCCGCCACCCTTTACGGTTGCCCTGCCTCAGAGCCAACGGATTATGAACTGAAACCTTCACAGACTGTGAGCTAAATAAGCCTTTTCCCTTTTAGCTTTGGGTGTCGGGTATTTTCTTTCAGCAACGTGGAGAAGTAACTAAGAAAATGATTAGATGTAGAGAAAAGAAATGGCTATAAGCCTATTTTTCTTAACGTTACATTTTCCTTAATTTAAATATAATTTTAGAAAGAAGTGCAATCATCTTCCATCTTGCAGACAATCTTGTTTTAATTCCTTGTCTGAACTGTTTTTGTTACTCTTGAACAGAAGCCGTACTTGAATTGTAAACTAGACAATGAGGAACAACTCTTGAAGCTTCTGCTGCTGTATGTTGCTCTGCTTGTTATTACCCAGTAACTTGAATACTTTATTGTTTAATGTGTTGCAAAACATTTCAGGATTTATCTCAAGCTGTTAAAAATGGTAATGCGTAAATGTAATTGGACACATCTATAATACAGGTAAGTTTTGTTTCAGCAGCAATAGATGTTTATAAAAACAAGTGAGTGCAAAAGCAAAAAAATATACTGAAAATAACATTAAGCTTTCTAATTAGGGTGATAAAGCTTGAGGGAGTTGCCTTTATCTGGATATCAGAGTAAGAAGGGATGGCTTCAAGGGGGATGGTAGGCCGGGGATATAGCTCAGAGACACGAGCACCTGCCTGGCGAGTGCAAGATCCTCAGTTTGATTCCCAGTACCAAAAAATGGGGAGGGGGCGGATTCAATTAATTTCATGCTATGGTTAGGTTTTGAACTGATAGATATACATTATCTATCAATGTGGTAGTGTAGAGCTCATGACAGAATCAGTGGCTGGTGCTGTAGACAGAGAAGCCTTCTAATTTCCGGTGGTAGGAGAAAGGGGAAAGTCATCGGATGACTGAGGCAGTGTGGAGAGAAAGCATGTAGCACTCAGAGGATCCCTGAAACCCAACTCCCCCTCCAGCCACCTGGACTTACCCCCCAATGGTTTGCAATTTCATTCACTTACTTTCAAGATTAAGCAGCTAGTGATATTTTTAAAAGCCATGTCTCTCGTGGAGATTTACATTTTAGTGGGGCCCAGAGCCTTGAACTAAGAAATGAAGTCAAGCAGGATGTGGTGGCCCATACCTATAACTCCAGCTATTTGAGAAGCTGAGGCAGGAGGATCACAAGGCAAGGACATCCTGGGCAACTCAGAAAGACATTATCCCAAAATAAAAAATGGAAGAAGTGTTTATCCTGGGACCAATCCTTAGTACAGGAAAGGAAAGAAATTCAGAACTCCTGGGAAAAGTAGCCAGGGTGCCATCCCTGAAGGCTTGAAGATCTCTAATATTCTATGACCACTAAACCCTCTACTTCCCTGGTAGTGTGAACACAATGCAATGAACACAAAAGTGGTCTCAAAGTACCATTTACAAATATGCACATGCACTGGATCCTGGTTATTCACCAATTTTATATTTGCAGATTTACTTTCTTACAAAAATTTTTTGTAGTGCTGAAATTAATATTTAAGACATCATCAAAATTATTCTTCGATAGACACAAAATTTTACTTAATTTTGAGTTATCCAACAGGTACATTCTTGGCTAAAGTTAGATTAAATCAGCATTTTGCCTTTTCATTGTGTCTTTTTCTTGGTCCCTTCAGTGCTGTGTATTTACATTTTTTGTGTTTTTGTTGCTGATTTTTCTGGTTACAATGGATCCTGACCATAGTGCTGAAGTACTACCTAGCGTTTCAAAGCATAAGGAAGCACTGCTGTGCCTTACGGAGAGGCATGTGTTGGATGAGCTTTGTTCAGGGCCATAGTTCTGTTTGGCTGTGATTTCAGAATTAATGAATCAGCAACAAGTGTTATATGGGGTGTCTATAAGCAGAAAAATACAAGAGCAAGATTATGCATTGATCAGTTGACGAAATGCTGAAATCAGAAGCTCCCAGAAATCTGTCTCTCTGTTTCTATTAGTAGCAATGGTTCTTTCCATAAAGAAGAAAAAAAACACTTATTTGTTTTGGCCTATGTGTGTTTAGTGCTAACAAATAGGCAAGCACATAGTAGAAACTTAATAAATATTTGTTAAATGATGTTTAGTTAAAACAAAAAGCTCTTAGGATTTTCCAAATATAAAGCTAGGAAGCATGAGTGCACATCCAAAAGAGCTATCTCAAGAAGCAGATTTGTGGCTTGAGACCAGTCAGGGCTCAGAGCACCTCTGCTCAGTGACCAGCCCAGCCAGAAGTGCTGGTGCTGTGTGCTCTGCAGACTCAGCATTCACCTGCAGTAACAGTGCCCTTTAAGCATACACCAATCTAAAGAATGAGTCACTATGCTTAGGTACTAATAAAGTTATTCTTGTCACAGAACACTTCCCAGGGGAAAGAAACCAACCATGCAAGAGCATTTAGAATATGTGATGCAAACTGGTGAGAGTTAGCAAGTGTAACTAACCACGTGTTACTAGTTCCACAGTCACCTCGGTAACGGGATTAGAGAGAGTTTGTAGTCAGTGTAGATGGTGGCTTTCTTACCTTGTACCTTGTAACTGTGTCTTTCTTCTTGCCTACCTGCATGACCTTTTCTTCTTTCTTACAAGAGCTGAGATCAACTCACTTGTTTAATTTTATTGGAGGTTTAGGAAGAGGAAACTAAGGCAAACTACGTATGTTTTGGGAGGTGCCATACTGAAGTGAGAACACTCAAATATGAGGTGTGACCCAAAAATATGGTGCGTGTTTAGATTTAAAAATGCATTACACTGAAAGTTGTCTCTCCATCAATCCCCTCATGATAGCCCTTCTCTCTTTGAACACACTCATCTCATCAGTCCTGCATGTTTTGAAGCAGTTATGAAGGTCCTCTTTTGTGAGTGTCTGTAGTTGGAGTGTCATGGTTGTCTCAATGCCTTGAATTGCTTCAAAACATTTATCTTTCATGGTCACTGACTTCAGGAAAATGCCCAAAGTCTCATGGTGCCAAATCCAATCAAGAAGGACAAGGACAAATCATAATGTGCTACGAGTGTGACTCCACATTTTATTACACCTCATAACGACACAAGCAGAGAACTTTCAGAACTGCTTTAGTGTCAACAATGACGTGACAAGTGTGTTTGAAGTGAGTATTTTGAGAATTAATGGAAAAGTGGCTTTCGCTGAAATAATTTTTAATATTTACAATTTAATGTTTAACTGGCAACATACCAAGGGATGCGCTCATTTTCAGATATTTGGGGATATCAACAGTGTGCTCTGGGTCCTCCTCGATCTTTGCTCCATTAGGGCCAGGCCTTCCCTCACTCCTCAGAGAGTAGCAACAGTGGTCCCAAGGGAGTCGGGTGCAGTGAAGGACATAGCACTGTCAGAAATAGGGCTGAAACATTGTTCAGGAAGCCACAAAGTAGCCAGGAAATGCTGGGGCTAGTTGCCCAGGGCCACACACAGCACACTGAGGCCGAGGAGTGTGGCGGCCATCAGTGACACCTGATCCTGACTGGCTGCCAGAGGGAAAACATTTTCAGGCCCCATTTTTATTACCTCACCTCTATTTTACCTCTGCCTTGTTACCTTCACAGGTACTATCATCATTTTAAGTAATATACTTTCCATTTCAGAGACAAATCAGAAAGTCTGTAAGATAGTAAATAACAGGAAGGAATTTAAATTCACAGGTTTATGGTGTTGAAGAATTTTTTTTTTTTTGGCCTCCAAAATTTTTCATGCATCGCCCTCATCAATGAAGAACACATGGTCTCTCGTGAGGTTAAATACACCTCTTATTGTTTCATTATAGAGTGTGCGGACAATAATATGCACAGTTCATGGGACTTTTCAACTGGTTAATGTACAAAAAAAAGTCTTTTTAAAGCTGATCTGCATCAAATAAGATATAATAGGTAACAAGCAGTAACTAACTCAAGATATTAGAGGCAAAACAAAACTTTATTGAAGATTTTAGAGGAGATTCTCAGTAAATTAAAGCAACAGTTCAAACAGTGAGGTATTTTAAAGAATGGAGAATTGAAGAAAGACCAGCTTTTGAGGATTATAGATCTCATTTAGAGTTGCACACACAAGATTGTTCAAAGGTAAAAGTGAATATCTGTATATCTTCTCTTTAAAATTTCCAAGCTATCACTACTGATTGTTCATCAGGCATAGACAGGTCAAACACCAAGTCAAATAGTGACGTGAGGGCCTCATTCGGTTATTGACACTCATTTTCCCACAGGTGCGGTGGGATGGAGAAGACCTGTTCCCATGGAGAAAACAGAAAGTATGAGGTAGGTAAAACAACCACAACCATTCTTTGGCTCCTGTTTCTATGCGCATGCACATTAGCACAGATAATCGTCACACAAAGATATAACAGAGGAAGACAGAATGACTGACAAATGTGATGAAAGGTACTTAATATGCACACAAGTAGGGGTCCCAAATGCCTTCTGGCAGTTTCAGTCTTAGCAATGATAAACTTGTAAGAGAAGATGCAATTGCTGAAAGAGGTCATTGTCATGTGCACGTTTAACTTATTCTAAGTTCTGTTCCCCTAAACATGAGGTGTGATTGAAAAATAATGTGAATTTTAAATTTAGAAGAATGATTATGGTAAAAGACCTATTGCTGTTAATCCCCCTCAAAATAATCCCCTGGCTTTGAACGCATGTATCCCGTTACTCTTGCCAATTTCTGAAGCATTTTTGGAAGCCCCTTTCATGAGCATCTTTAGTTGCCCTGTCCTGGCTACGGCACATCCTGAATCAGGTCAGAAGGCGCAGTGCCTCGTCTCTCCTGCCAGGCTCGTTTGGAATTGATTCAGGACTTCAAGAGAGCCGAGGGCATCACTGCAGATGCTCGCCAAGAGGCTTCGAGAAACGCGTCAGGAAGTGACAAGAACTATGGAATAAATGTGCTCGAAGCCAGCGGGGTCAGTGTGAGAGGCGTGAACAGCAACAGGCCTTTAAGTATGAAAACTTTTAAAAATTTAAATATTCATAATATTCTTGATCACACCACATAAGTTTGGGAGTTGTTCAGTAATACCTTCCAAATTGTCAGGGTTTCACTTTTGTTCCTCTGTGGGAGATGACAAAGAGTGACAAACATGGATTAAAAATTATCCTGGAAAATACCCAGAATTAAATAAGTTACACGACAGGTACATAATTGAATGTACAGATGAAATGTTCCAAACATTAGTAACACTTATGATTTTAAAGTTATTAGAATTAAAGTGGCACTCTGATTTGGGGGACACCTCTGTGTACATTTTTTACCTTCCTTCTTAGTGTGACTTGTAAACCTACACATGTACAACCTTAGAGAAGCCAAAGACTGGGTTTTCATTATTTTTTTGTTCCATCCATAAAGTTTCATGTCCTTTCCTCAATAAATTTATGTTCAAACCAAGTAATATGCTGAGTAGTAGATCACAGGTCACCATGCGAGACAGTCTGTCATCACTGTTATAGAAACAGCTAGAGAGAACATCTCAAAGTTTGAAAGTACATTCTGAGAAAATGACTGGGGTGGTGAATGCAGGGGAGATGGGGCATTACAATCTGTACTGCTGAAGTTCTGTACGTTTTGAACCTGTTTGCACCATGTATATATTTGGGGATGTTAATGTGGGCAGTAATAAATTTGAATGAATTCAGGGCTACATGGTGAGTTTCTGAGCCCTGTTTAAGCCAAAATAAATAAAATATAGAGAAGCCGTCTCAATGGAATTTGCGCTGGCTTTCTTCTTGTCTTTTAGGAGGTGAGAGAGTATTTGTGAGCATTACCCTCCTTAAAATGTTTATCTTGGACCTGAACTGAAACTGCTTGACTGCATTTGGTGCCCAACCACTGAGGAAGATGGTGGATATTGTATGGCCAAGAGCATGGAGTCTGTGTTTTTGTGGTTGAATTTTGGAATTGGTCTTGTGTCTTCAGTGATTTTCCTGGGGCTGTTTTCTAATTAAACAAAAATTGTTGTGGTGGCCCCGTAAACTATTGTGTCTTACTTGGCACTGATTTCATTTTCAGTGCATGAAATGGTAAAATAAAAAAGTACCCAATATCACGAGAAAAAATACCAGCATGCAGAAAAGAGCCTTTAGAGAGCCCTGAGATATTTTGTGTATCTCATAATTCTGCCTCCTTTGGATCTTCCTTGTCTTCCTTTTTGGCCTTAGTTTGGCCAGTTGGAGGTGAAAATTGAGGCACTCGATAACCTCCTCGCCCTCATGCTCCACATGCTTCTTCAGTGATTCCATGGTGGGGAAGAGCTTGTGGCATCCCATGCACCTGAATTCGCTTTCCAGGCCCTCCGGCTCCTCAGGGCTTTGGATGCTGCTCCCCGCCTCCGGATCCTGAGGCCCTGATGGCCTCTCAGCCTCTTCCCTCTGCTCCTGGACTTCGCCGGTGGAGCTCCCCTCACTGTCACTTAAGGAATCCCTTACAGAAGGGAGGCTGAGTTTTGGAAGCAGCTTCTCAGGAATGTTGACACTTGTTATTCTGATCCTCTTTTTGAGTGGCTCTTGGTCTTCTTCTGCATCCACTAAGGCATCTGCTCCCCTTTTCTTTGGGACTTGCGTGTAGTAAAGATTGACAATGTATTTATTTTCAGAAGATTCTGAATGCAATCAGTTGTTATCCATATTGTATTTAACATATTGCATCCATTTGTATTTAACTGTGTTCACATCATTGTTTCCTACAAAGGTAAATGAGTAGATGTGGCATGTGCCAACTTCTGTGACCAAAGTAACCTCTACATCTCTCAGAGAATTTTCCTTTTGCAGTGGAATGGGACATTGATAACCCTAGGTCTCTTTGAGTGTTCTGTGTCAATGATGACTGTGTTTTCTACCCCCTCAGCCTATGAACTAAGAGCATATGCTGAGCTCATGCTCATGGCAAATGTAGCCCATCATGTACCAGTTACTGTACCTTGGTCTGTTCTAATCAGTCAGGTTGTGGCATGTTATTAAGACACAATCTGATTTGGTAGGTAGTAAGGGGAGGCTTTTGTTTGATGGTAATATTTATCTTCCCCTGGCCTATTTTGCTTTGTGTTTTGGTGTATGGAATGAGTAAGCATATTTGCCTTAGATATTTCATAATTTGTAATCAGTGCCATCTTTGAATATGTACTCATTTTATTGAAGGTGAACTGAAGCTGACTGCACTCTCCAGCCCACTCCACACCAGGAACTGCACGAATACACATAGGCCTCACACTTTGTTGGAAGTGTCATACTGCTCTCAGAGATGAGCCAGTCTAGAATGTTGGACTTGGCTCCCAGTCTGAGCTGTTGTCCTGCTTCACAGGAGTTAATTTTTTGCTGTCTGTCTCCAAGGTAACCAAATGTTTAATTTCCAATGTTTCCATGAAGTGCCAAATCTCATTAACTTAATCCACTGTTTGTGGCTAAATAGTGTTTATGCTCATGTTAGCTTGGGTATTTGTAGATGCATATGTCCTGTTTTTTCTCACTTTTCACATAGGAGACATGCATGAACATGTTCATCGTCTAAAACAAAAAAAGTAGAGTTTACTCTTTTAAAATAAGTTCTTTCTGAGTTTATACTTATTCTTGCACACATCAGACTTTCAAGGCTTTTTAAAAAATATTTTCTTCCCTTCTATGAGGCTGAATTTCTTTTTCCCAAAAGATAAAAAAATTCTGTTACAGAATTTATAACATCATTTATTTATGTGATGCCTTTTAAGGAAGAACTCCAATGAAAGAAAATGCACTTTTAAAGGAAAAATTCATAGAAATCCTCTTTTCCCTCTTCAGAAGGCCATTCCTGCTTCCCTATTCCCAAAATATGCTTAGATTTACCTCTGGCTCTCTTTTTTGGCTGTTCCACAAGTGATGGCTCAAGGTGCTTATTTTTTCTTTTGTGCTTCATAATTTACCTGTGGAAACTACTGATGTACTTTAATTTGTTGCAAATTTAGTTGATTAGAAATTGAACTTTCTATAACCAAAAAGCAGGAGCTATCCCAGCAGGCTATCTGCTCAGTAGTAGGACTTACACCCAAAACTGCTCAGTCCACAATGTGGTTTGTGTCAGTTATGACAGAAGCTTGACAGTGGTCAAGCTTCCATAAAGTTCTGGGACCCACCCAGAATTCACAGCAGTGCAGCACTGCTAAAACCCAGTGACTAGGTTGATGGTTATCTTTTCTCTGATTGAAATTCTATCATTAACTTGTATTTCCCTCTCTTATACTTCACACCCAAATAGAATACATATGGTCTCAATTAAACCAAGGGAGCCTCTTACATGTCTGAGGGCACTGCATTGCTAGGTCTCCCCAGTGATGCTGATACAGCAGTACCAGTGAGGATTAGGCTGACTACTCTGCTTATGCTTATCTCTTAGAAAGTAGTAAGTGTATTTTCTTTGTATTATTTAAATTATGGAGAGGCTCATGTGAGATGCATATTGAAATATAACTGTAGATTTGAAAATATCTCATACAACCACATAATTCTAGCACACATCCATATAATTCTTCTGCTGCTGGGACCATTCCTAGGTGTCTTCCCAAAGAGACATCTGTCCCTTGTCACTCTTCTTTATCATTTCCCCACTGGCTGGCAGACAGATAACCATTGGTTTCATACAACCTGGTCTTTGTGAGGTATTCTTTCCTCAGTGTTGATGGTCTTACTTTCATGATTACGTTACTGCCCCTACTCCGACTTTAGGGGTATGCTAATATTAGGAGATGCTAATATAGGCTAATATTAGGAGAGGGCTTGTTTGTTCTGAGAATCAGTTTCTGTTAGATTACTATTCTCTTACAATGGTGGCTGATGTTGGGAGCAGCTGTAGCTGGAAATTGGTCATTTGTTTGAGGGTGGGACAGAGATAGAGTGACTAAAGCACACAGGCTACCTCAGTCTTGAGAAAAACAACCTGCCTCAACAATCCAGTCATTAGCACTAGGTAACCTTGTGTCTTGTGATACTAACTCTGCAAAAGTGTAAATAAACGCCCCTACAGTTGTTGTCAGTCTTCTTACCCATCTGGTAAAGAGGCCTCTGTCAGACCTCAGCTTTGTCCCTTGTCTTTATTTTCTAAATCTCCTCACTGTTTTCTCTTGGAGACCAATGAGTCCCAACATTTGGCACCTGAACATGAACCTCTGGTAAGAAGAATTGGTAGACAGGAAGACACTCCCAAAAATTTTTGCATGCAGTAGGTCAGGGTAGTAGATTAGCCAGTTAATATTTAGCATAGGAGTGTTATATTGACAATTATCGAGTGTAATGAATGAGGCATGAAGATTACTGACCTTTAAAAATATATAAAAAGGGGGAGGAGCTCGGCCCAGGGAGGAACATCTGGGCAGCCCCTCTGCCTGCACGGACCCCTGGGCGGGTGAGCTGTTTGTGTGCCCCGACCAGATTTCTGAGTTGGGGAGGAGCTCGGCCCAGAGAGGAACATCTGGGCAGCCCCTCTGCCTGCACGGACCCCTGGGCCAGTGAGCTGTTTACGTGCCCTAGCCAGGTCTCTGGGTAGGGAGTAGCTCGGCCCACAAAGCAGCATCTGAGCAGCCTTTTGAGTGGAACTCTTAGCAGAAAGCTTAAGGGACATTCTCCCGAAGAGAAGGAGCCATTGGAGCAGCCTTTGCAATGGACCTCTGCCTGGTGAACTGCCTGGGTAATTTATAGCTCAATATTTTGAATCTGATATCCAAAAATGGGAAGACAGAAGAACAAAACGCAGTCTCAGAACTCAACCCCACTCAGAACAAGTCCTGGATGTGAGGATATAGGGGAACTAGGAAGCCACATACCTGCAAGTTCTGAAATGATTGCATTCGAAATAAAGAAACATCTCCACCAGGCCACAGAAGAGATTAAAGCAGAAATAAGCCACATATACACAATTTCTGAAATGATTACGTCTGAAGTAACGAAACAACTCCATCAGGCCATAGAACAGATTAAAGCAGAAATAAGTCATATACCTGCAATTTCGGAAATGATCACATCCAAAGTAAAGAAACAACTCCATCAGGCCACAAAAGAGATTAAAGTAGAAATAATCTCTCAGACAAAAAATGAACTGAAAACTATAATGGAAGAAATGTTCCACACACATAGAGAAGAAATAGATAAAAGAATAGAAGAAAATTGGAAATATTACAAGAGCAATTTAGGAATGAATTACCACAAATGAAACAGGTCCAAAGATATTGCCAGGAATTGAAAACTTCCATTGAAAGCTTGCATAACCGCTTAAATGAAGCCGAAGATAGAATTTCAGATCTTGAAGACAGCATGGCACCTAATGAGTGTGAAAGGAAGGATCTCATAAAGTCATCAAGGATCCAAGAAAAATCAATCCAACAGCTGCAAGATGAGGCAAAAAGAAATAATATTCGAGTAATAGGAGTCAGTGAAACAGCAGGAGACAACACAAATGATATAAAAAGAATATTTGCTGAAATAATAGCAGAAAATTTCCCAAACATGGTAAAAGATACTGAAGTATAGTTAGTCGAGGCGTATAGAACCCCAATGAGCCATAACCCAAAGAAAACCACACACAGACATATAATAGTCAAGAACCCAGACATCCAGCAAAAGAACACAATATTAAAAGCTGCGAGAGAAAAGAAACAGATCACCTATAAAGGAAAGCCCATCACAATCACAGCAGACTTCTCAACGGAAACCATGAAATTAAAAAGAGCTTGGAACGAGGAATTACAGATTCTGAAACAAAACAGCTTCCAACCAAGACTGATGTATCCTGCAAAACTATCGCTCAAATTCAATGGAGAAATAAAATATTTCCACGACAAAGAACAACTGAAGAACTTCATGAGTGCCAAACCAGCATTGCAAAAAGCACTAAAAGATATTCTAGACAGAGAAAAAAGTGACCACAATCTCAGGAAGAACAATATAAAGAAATCCTCAAACAGAAAAAGTAAGTAAACAGATAGCAAAAGTTGGAAAACAACAACAAGTAAATAATATGACTAGAAAAAGCCAACATATAACAATTATAACCATTAATGTAAATGGCCTCAATTCACCAGTGAAAAGGAAAAGAGTGGCAGAGTGGATTAAGGAACACAATCCAATGATATACTATATACAGGAAACACGTTTTACTCAAAAGGAAATCCACAGGCTGAAAGTTAAAGGATGGAAAACAATTCTCCATGCAACAGGTCCCCAAAAAAAGCAGGGGTAGCTATTATGTTTGCAGACAACGTAAACTTCAAACCAAAAACAATCAAAAGAGAAAAGAAGGCCATTACATTACTAGTTAGGGGAAAGCTGCAAGAGGAAGAGATAACAATCCTAAACATTTATGCACCAAACAATGGAGTACCAAACTTTACAAGGCAAATCTTAACAGACGTGAAAAATCAAATAACTAATAACACTATTGTAATAGGGGACCTAAACACCCCTCTGAGGCAAAGATACAGGTCAACTGGACAGAAACTCAGCAAAGAAATAACAGACCTGAACCAAAAGTGTTAACACATGGACTTAGTAGATGTATACAGAGTGTTCCACCCCGCAACATCAGAATACACATTTTTCTCAGCTGCACATGGGTCTTTCTCTAAATTTGACCACATTCTAGCCCATAGAGCATATCTACCTAAATGCAAAAGAATTGAAGTTATCCCATGCATATTATCTGACCACAGTGCAATGAAATTGGAAATTAATGACAAAGAGAACTCCAAAAACCACATAAACACTTGGAAATTACACAACAACCTCCTGAATAACCAGTGGGTCACACAAGAAGTTAAAGAAGAAATTAAAAAAAAATACCTACAAACAAATGAAAATGCAAATACAACCTACCAGAATCTGTGGGATGCAATGAAAGCAGTCCTCAGAGGGAAATTTATAGCAATGAACTCATATACAAAGAAAACAGAAAGAGAACAAATAAATAACCTAATGATACACCTCAAACTCTTACAAAAAGAGCAACAAGCCAAACCAAAACCCCAAAGAAGGGAGGAGATTATAAAACTCAGGGCAGAAATTAATGCAATTGAGATGAAGAAAACTCTACAGAAAATAAGTGAATCAAAGAGTTGGTTTTTTGAAAGAATAAATAAAATTGATAAACCCCTAGCCAACCTTATCAAAAAAAGAAGGGAAAGAACTCAAATTCATGCAATAAGGAATGAAAAGGATGAAATCACTACAGATCCCACAGAAATCCAAAAGATCATTAATACCTACTTTGAAAATCTTTACTCCCATAGGATAGAAAATTCAGAAGAAATGGACAGATTCCTAG
>PVLD010026878.1:0-21541 GCA_004027595.1 Dinomys branickii
AAAAAGTAAGCCTGCAGCCACTTTCAGTTATGTCACCGTTTTGTTGGGTAATACTTAGCTTACTGCAATTGCTGATCAATGTCCCAAATATTTGTCTAAGAACAAAAGCTTTCTACTCAATAAATAACAAGTCCCTAGTGGCCCATTTTGCACCCTATGTCAACTAGCATTCTACTTTCAGTTTCTATGAATTTGAGTAGTGCAGGTATTTCACATAACAGGAATGCTATGATAGTTCTCCTTTTGTGATGGGCTTATTTCATTTCGCTGAATGACCTGGATTTATCCATCTTCTGCCAAGTGTTGGAATTTTGATTCTGATCACACAGTGTACCACGTTGTGTATATGTCACATTTGGCTGATGCATGCACCTGAGAGTGGATATCTGAGCGCCTTCTAGCTTTCTGACAATAAATACTGAAGTGGCTTCTCTGGCTATGCTAAAGCTGTTGTACTAAATTGTCACCATTCTTGGCTTCTGAATGCTTGTGACTTCCAGTGTGACCTCCTATCACCTGCAACTACATACAATTATTCCATTGCTGATTCCACTGTAGTATGTCCTGGTCACATTTCTGTGGCAGCTCAGATGGTCCCTCCAAACACTCCTCTCCCTGTGTAATTGTTGGGCTGCATCCTTTTCTCTGAGTGGAAATGCTATTACACATTGTTCCTTGCTTCCAAAGCACTCTACTGGTTCTGGAACAGTGTGAGTTTTCCAAGTCTACATCCATAGCTTCTCTCATGACCCACCCATGGGCTCATTTCCTCACCTGATTTGGGATAAGTGACTGTTATTGTATCTTCATTCTTCACCACAAATTTGTCCCATACTTCTCTTAATATTTCAGGGCTGTAATCCACTGCAGGGAAATATATCCCTTCAAACCACAGACAGCCATCCGACATGATGAGGAGCTTTTGTGCCTTGTGCTAGGGTTGCAGCTCCCACATGTACTAGAAGGTAATTATTTGAATTTATACCCTAGCCTTCCTGATTTTATGAAAAAAACCTCGTGAATGCTCACAAGCAAATCTTTGGATCATGATAAAGAGGTTCTCTATATTGAGCAACACTCACTCATCAGAGATAAGTTTTGTGTTCATCTCAATTCAGTTGAGGTCATCAACTAGGCCTTCAGTAACAACAACAAGGACAAAGAAATGGACATGATTTTTAATAATATTTTCAGTTACCTTCATTTTGTACAACGTATATAAATGTATAAAAAGGTGGAAGAAGTGAGGTGCGTGTTGCAGGCCTGGAATTCCAGCACTTGGGAAGCTGCTGCTGGAGAATTGCTGGAAGTACAATGCTAGCAGGAACTACATGGTGAGATCCTGTCTCAAAATGAGCAAAAAAAAAGCAAACAAACAAAAAGTTTTGGGCTTGTGACTGGAGCTCAGCAGCACACTGCCTGACTGGCCAGAGGAAGGCCCTGAGTTCAGTTCCTGGTACCAGGTTTCAGAGAAGTTAGGCATGGTGGTACACGCCTGTAAAACCATCAGTCATATGGCTGAGGCAGGAGGATTCCTGTGAGTTCGAGGCGAGAGTGAACTGCGTTGTCAGAACCCATCTGAAAAAGACAAAAACAAACTTGGAAGAGACAAGCGCAGTGGCACACACCCAGCACTCAGGAGGCTGAGGCAGACAGTACTGCTGCTGCTACCCATTGGATAATTGAATGTGTCTCTTCCATTCATCTTAGAGCTGCAGCTGCGTCCAAGGGAGCATTGTCCATACAATCCTTTCTCATAGCAGCTGCTGTCAAGAGTTCTTTGAAGGGAAATGGGACTGGGCCCTTCTCTGATCTGAGAGTGCACTTCAGTCATGTGCTGCACGAATGAGGACCACAGACATTGCCTCTCTCCCAGGAACTTTATAATCCTGCTTCCTTAACTAATTTGGGGAAAGTTTCCATGACTGGGTCTTCATTATTCACCAAGGATTTGTCGTGCACTTCTCTCAGAATCACAGGACTTCCACACTGATAGGAAAGGCATCCTTTCACATCACACAGCATCATCTGACAGGAGTATGAGCTCTGTGTTCCTGGTGTAAGACTCAGCTGCCTCCACCACGGGAAGCTCTGGCAGGTGCTGGCAGATAGGCTCTTTAGGTAAAATATAAAACAATCAGAATATTTCCCTCACAGGTGGTTAAAGTAACTGGCCACAAACAGAACTAAATATTGTGACCAGTGTTCCAAAAGTTACTTCTACTGAGTCATTGGGAAGTCATTCAGAACACATTTGGGCATGATCAGATTTTCTATTCCAGGCTGGGAAGCAGATATTCATTCCCCAGTACAAGGATATAGAAATATGGCCACAATTCAAAGACCCGAACCACAAATGGGCATCTGAGATGAATACACACTTCTCAGACAAAAAAATACAAATGGCAAATAAATATATGAGAAAATGTTCTACATCTTTAGTCATTCGAGAAATGCAAATAAAAACAACATCGAGATTTCATCTCACCCCAGTAAGATTGGCCACCATCAAGAAATCATCCAATAACAAATGCTAGCAAGGCTGTGGAGAAATACGAACTCTTCTGCACTGTTGGTGGGAACGCAGACTGATGAAAGCACTGTGGAGATCGGTTTGGAGATTCCTCAGCAAACTAGGTCTACAGGTCCCATTCAACCCAGCTATTTCCCTTCTGGGTATTTTCCCAGAAGATCTGAAAACATCATATCACCGTGATATATGTGCACCCATGTTTATAGCAGCACAATTTATAATAGCTAAATCGTGGAAGCAACCCAAATGTCCATCCACAGAGCACTGGATAAAAAAACTGTTACATTTTTAAATAATGGAGTATTATTCAGCTATAAAGAAAGACAAACTTGAAGCTTTCATAGGCAAATGGTCACAATTAGAGACCATTTCTCTCATAAGTGAAATAAATCAGACGTGCATGTGCAAACAGCATACTGTATCACTAATGTAAGAACCTGCAAGTGGGAATATAAATTAGGATGTATGAGACGAAACTGCTCAAAAGTAAAGAGCAATAGGGATGGAAAGAAGAAGAAAAGGAAGAGAGGGATAGCTATGTAAGTATGTATATATATGCAGGATGGCTAACATGATTGCACTATTGTCTCATGTCACTTTAATATAAGGAACAATCAATGATTAGTTGTTTAATCAATCATGTATGTCTCTTTGCATTATCCTGAATATACACTTTGAAGTTATCAATATGTAATAAAACAACCATTGTTAATCCCCTGCCACCTTATCTGTAATTCAGTTTTTTGTACTGTTCTTGTGCTACTTTGTGTATGTTTGCTAATGTTTTTGTTCTGTTTCTTTTTTTAAGTATAAAAAAATAAAGAAAACTAAAAAAGATATTAACAAACATACACAAAGTAGCATAAGAATAGTACAATCGAATCTGAGTTACAGATAAGGTGACGGGAATCATCAATGGTTGTTGCATTACATATTGATAATTTCTAATGGTATATTCAGGAAAATAGGTATAGACATGCAAAATTGATCAGACAATTAATCATCAACTATTCCTTACAATAAAGTGACCTGAGTCAGTAGTACAACTTCCTTTTATTGTGTGAAACCATAAAGAACTACATCAACTACAACAGAAAAAGAAAGACAAAAAAAATACAATAAACGAAAAGCATTAACAAAGAGACACAAAGTAGCTCAATAAACTTAT
Source organism: Dinomys branickii (assembly GCA_004027595.1). Lineage (NCBI taxonomy): Eukaryota > Metazoa > Chordata > Mammalia > Rodentia > Dinomyidae > Dinomys > Dinomys branickii. Next base: position 3,702 of record PVLD010026878.1, read on the forward strand.
GATCATAATTGAATTATAGACAAAGCAACAGAAAACCAACAATAGTTCTTGCATTTCATATTGATATCTTCAAAATGTATACACCGGAGAACACATAAAGACATACAAGATTGATAAAACAATCAGTCATCAACTAATCCTTACGATTCAATGACATAAGTCAATACTAGAACCATGTTAGCCATCCTGCACATATGCATATACATAGATACTTACATACATACATACAAAAATTTTTGCCTCATTCTTTCTCCTTTCCCTCGTCCCCTCTGTTCTTTACTTTTGAACAGATTTCCTTCATGACTCTTAGTTTATGTTCCCACCCTCAGGTTCTTACACCAGTGACACAATACGTGGCCTGCACATGTACCTCTGATTTACTTCACTTATGAGTATGTTGTCTAATTTTGACCATTTGCCTACGAAGGCTCCATATCTGTCCCTCTTTATAGTTGAATAATACTCCATTCTATAAAAATGCCACAGTTTTTTAATCCAGTCTTCTTTGGGTGGACATTTGGTTTGCTTCCACAGTTTAGCTATTACAAATTGTGCTGCTATAAACATGGGTGCACATATATCCGAGTGATATGATGCTTTCAGATCTTCTGGGAAAATACCCAGAAGGGGAATAGCTGGTTTGAATGGAACCTCTAGACCTACTTTACTGAGGAATCTCCAAACTGCTCTCCACAGTGGTTGCACCAGTCTGCATTCCCACCAGCAGCGTGTGAGAGTCCCTCTTTCTCCACAGCCTCGCCAACATTTGTTATTGGATGATTTTTTCATACTGGCCATTCTTACTGGAGTGAGATGGAATCTCAGTGTTGTTCTTATTTGCATTTCTCAGATGATTAAGGATGTGGAACATTTTCTCATATATTTATTTGCCATTTGTATTTCTTTATCTGAGAAGTGTGTGTTCATCTCAGATGCCCATTTCTTGATTGGGTCTTAGAATTTGGATAGGTACATGTTTTTTAATTCTTTGTATGATCTAGGTAGAAGACCTTTGTCTGAGGGACAGCAAGCTAGGATTTTTTGCCAATTTGTGGGTTTTCTTTTCACTTTGCTGGTGACTTATTTAGATGTACAAAAACTTTTCAGTCGGATGAGGTCCCAGTTATTGATTCTTTGAAGTGTTTTCCTCACTGTTTCATTTTTGTTCATGAACTCTCTGCCTACTCCTATGTCTTCAAGATTTTTACCTACTTTCTCTTCCAATAGGTTTAGAGTTTCTATTTTAATATTTAGATCTGTGAGCCATTTTGACCTGAGTTTGGTGCATGGTGATAGACTTGGGTCTATTTTCAGTTTTTGGCAAGAGGCAAGCCAGTTTTTCCAGCACCATTTATTAAACAGGTCATCTTTTATCCAGTGAGTTTGGTTGGCCCGCTTGTCAAATATTAGGTGGCTGAGTGTGGTTTTCATTGTGGATGCATCTTCCACTCTGTTCCATTGATCTTCAGATCTGTTTTTGAGCCAGTACCGGGTTGATTTTATTACAGTAACTTTGTAGTATAATTTCAGGTCAGGGATTGTGATTCCACCTGACTTGTCCTTATTGCCCAGGATTGCTTTTGCTATTCTGGGTATCTTCTGGTTCCAGATGAATTTGAGGCATATTTTGTCTAGATCTGTGAGGTATGCTAATGGTAGTTTAATGGGAATTGCATTGAATCTATACAACAGTTTTGGTAGTATGGCCATTTTCACAATGTTGGTTCTTCCTAACCATGAGTAGGGTATGTTTTTCCATTTATTGAAATCCTCTTCAATCTCTATTCTCAGAGTACTGTGGTTTTCACTGACTAAATATTTCACATTCTTTGTTAGATTGATTCCTAAGTATTTCAATTTCTTGGTTGCTATTGTAAAAGGTATGGTTTCCTCAATTTCTCTCTCGGTCTGTTTGTTTTTCGTGTATAGGAATGCTATTGATTTGTGGCTGTTGAGTTTGTATCCAGGCATGCTGCTGAATTTGTCAATTAATTCCAGAAGTTTCCTTGTGGAGTTTTTGGGGTCCTCCATGTATAGTATCATGTCATCTGCAAACAGTGATAATTTAACTTCTTCCTACCCTATCCTTATTCCTTTTATCTCTCTTGTCTAATTCCTCTGGCTAATGCTTCCAGAACTATGTTGAATAGGAGTGGTGACAATGGACATCCTTATCATGTTCCTGACTTTAAAGTGAAAGTTTTCAGGTTTTGCCCATTTAGTATGATGTTGGCTGTTGGTCTGTCATAAATGGCTTTGATCAGATTGAGGTAGAGGCCACCTATTCCTATTTTTTGTAAGGTTTTTGAACATGAATTCATGTTGGACTTTATCGAAAGCCTTTTCTGCATGTATTGACATGATCATGTGGTTTTTGTCTTTGGCTGCGTTGACATGATGTACTTCATTACTTGATTGTGAATATTGAACCATCCCTGCATTCCTGGAATAAATCCTACCTGATCATGGTGTATAATTTTCCTTATGATTCCCTGTATTCTATTTGCAAGTATTTTGTTGAGTATCTTTGCATCTATGTTCATTAGAGAGATTGGCCTATAGTTCTGTTTCTTGCTTGGGTCCTTCTCTGGTTTTGGTACCTGTATGATACTTGCCTCCCGAAACGTGTTAGGGAGAGTTGCTTTCTTTTCGGTTTCATTGAAGAGTTTGAGAAGTGTTGGTATTAGATCTTCTCTCAATGTCTTGTAGAATTCTGTTGTGAATCCATCGGGGCCTGGACTTTTCCTGGTAAGTTTTTTATGACATCTTCAATCTTGTTAATTGATATTGGGTTGTTCAGGATTTTTGAGTCTTCCTTCGTCAATTTTGGTAATTTGTACGTTTAAAGGAATCTGCCCATTTCTTCTGTATTTTCTATCCTATGGGAGTAAAGAATTTCAAAGTAGGTATTAATGATCTCTTGGATTTCTGTGGAATCTGTGGTGATTTCATCCTCTTCATTCCTTATTGCATGAATTTGAGTTCTTTCCCTTCTTTTATTGATAAGGTTGGCTAGGGGTATATCAATTTTATTTATCCTTTAGAAGAACCAACTCTTTGATTCACTTATTTTTTGTAGAGTTTCCTTCATCTCAATTGCAATAATTTCTGCCTTGAGATTTATAATCTCTTCCCTTCTTTGGGCTTTTGGTTTGGCTTGTCGCTCTTTTTCTAAGAGTTTGAGGTGTAGCATTAGGCTATTTATTTGCTGTCTTTCTATTTTCTTTGTATATGAGTTCATTGCTATAAGTTTCCCTCTGAGGACTGCCTTCATTGTATCCCACAGATTCCGATAGGTTGTACATGCATTTTCATTTATTTGTAGGTATTTTTTAATTTCTTCTTTAACTTCTTGTGTGACCCATTGGTTATTCAGGAGGTTGTTGTCTAATTTCCCAGTGTTTATGCGGTTTTTGGAGTTCCCTTTGTCATTAATTTCCAGTTTCACTGCACTGTGGTCAGATAATATGCATGGGATAGCTTCAGTTCTTTTGCATTTAGGTAGATATGCTCTATGAGCTAGAACGTGGTCAATTTTAGAGAAAGACACATGTGCAGATAAGAGAAATGTGTATTGTGATGTTGTGGGGTGGAACACTCTGTATACATCTACTAAGTCCATTTGTTCACACTTTTGGTTCAGGTCTGTTTATTCTTTTCTGAGTTTCTGTCCAGTTGACCTGTCTCTTTGCATCAGAGGGGTGTTTAGGTTCCCTATTTAAATAGTGTTATTAGTTAGTTGATTTTTCATGTTTCTTAAGACTTGAGTTGTAAAATTTGGTGCTCCATTGTTTGGAGCATAAATATTTAGGATTGTTATCTCTTCCTCTTGCAGCTTTCCCCTAAATAGTATGTAACGGCCTTCTTTATCTGTTTTGATTGTTTTTGGTTTGAAGTTTACATTGTCTGCAAACATAATAGCTACCCCTGCTTTTTTCTGGGAAGCTCTTGCATGGAGAGTTGTTTTCCAACCTTTAACTTTTAGCCTGTGGATTTCCTTTTGAGTAAAATGTGTTTCCTGTATACAGCATATCGTTGGATTGTGTTCCTTAATCCACTCTGCCAATCTTTTCCTTTTGACTTGTGAATTGAGGCCATTTACATTAATGGTTATAATGCTTATATATTGGTTTATTCTAGTCATGTTATTTACTTGTTGTTTTCCTTCTTTTGCTGAACGTTTACTTACTTGTTCTGTGTAGGGAGTTAATTTATCGTTGTTCTTGGGATTGGGGTCTCTTTTTTCTCTCTCTAGAATGTCTTTTAGTGCTTTCTGCAATGCTAGTTTGGCACTCATGAAGTTCTTCAGTTGTTCTTTGTCGTGGAAATATTTTATTTCTCCATTGAATTTGAAGGACAGTTTTGCAGGATACATCAGTCTGGGTTGGAAGTTGTTTTGTCTCAGAATCTGTAGTATCTCGCTCCAAGCTCTTCTTGCTTTCATGGTTTCCATTGAGAAATCTGCTGTGATTCTGATGGGCTTTCCTTTATAGGCGATCTGTTTCTTTTCTCTAGCAGCTTTTAATATTATGTTCTTTTGCTGGATATCTGAGATCTTGACTCTTATATGTCTGTGTGTGGTTTTCTTTGGATTATGGATCATTGGGGTTCTATATGCCTCGATTAACTGTACTTCAGTGTCTTTTACCTTGTTTGGGAAATTTTCTGCTATTATTGCAGCAAATATTCTTTTTATATCATTTGTGTGGTCGCCTGTTGTTTCACTGACTCCTATTGCTCGAATATTATTTCGTTTTGCCTCATATTGCAGCTGTTGGATTCATTTTTCTTGGGTCTTTAATGATTTTATGAGATCCTTCCTTTCACGCTCACAGGCTGCCATGCTGTCTTCAAGGTCTGAAATTCTATCTTCGGTTTCATTTAAGCGGTTTTGCAAGCTTTCAATGGAAGTTTTCAATTCCTGGCAATCTTTTTGGGCCTGTTACATTCTTGGTAATTCATTCCTAAATTGCCCTTGTAACATTTCCATTTCTTTCCTACTTTCTTCTAATCTTTTATCTATTTCTTCTCTATGTGTACAGAACATTTCTTCCTTTATAGTTTTCAGTTCATTTTTTGTCTGAGAGATTATTGCAGGTGTGTGGCTTATTTCTGCTTTAAGCTTTTCTATGGCCTGTTGGAGTTGTTTCATTATTTCGGATGCAATCTGTTCCGAATTTGCAGGTATGTGGCTTCCTAGTTCCCCTGTATCCTTGCATCCAGGATTTGTTCTGGGTTGGGTTGAGTTCTGAGACTGCGTTTTGTTCTTCTGTCTTCCCGTTTTTGGGTATCAGATTCAAAATATTGAGCAATAATTTACCCAGGCAGTTCACCAGGCAAAGGTCTGTTGCAATGGCTGCTCCAATAACTCCTCTTCGGGAGAATGTCCCTTAAGCTTTCTGCTCAGAGTTCTGCTCAATAGGCTGCTCATATGCTGTTTTGTGGGCTGAGCTACTCCCTACCCAGAGACCTGGCTGGGGTGCATAAACAGCTCGCCTCCCCAGGGACCGTGCAGGCAGGGGGTCGCTCAGGTGTTCCTCCCTGGTTTGAGCTCCTCCCCCACTCTTAAAACCCTGTCAGGGCGCCCAGCCTGCTCTTCTGTCCCAGGGTCTGTGCAGTCAGCAATGCTCCTTGGATGTCCCTTGCTGGGCGGAGCTTCTCCCCGACTCAAAAAACCAGTCAGGATGCCCAATCAACTCACCCTGGGATCGTGCAGGCAGGAATGCTGCTCAGATGTATCTCCCTGGGTCGACCTTCTTCCCGACTCAGAAATCCCCTTCACTGCTCACTCGGCTCACCCGTTTCAGGAATCTGTGTGGGCAGGTGATCACCAAATTGCAATATTTCGTGCCTCGCCCTTAATGCGTGGCTCCCGGTGCTTCTCCGCCTCCTCAGCGTTTTCGCAGGAGCCACCAACCACAGCCGCCACAGTGCCCGCTCTCCGGCCGAGGATGGCGCCGGCTGCAGGTGCAGGGATCTGAGCGGGATCCCAGTCCACAGCCCAGATTAGTGCAGTCTGCCCGAGGAGCGTGGTCTCCGAGTTCACCCTGCTCCACCATCGCCAAATGTTCCTGGCTGCAGCCGCCTGTGAGCTGTTCAGGTTCGGGAGATGGGAGGGTCCATCCTGCCGCAATTGCCCTCAGGGATCCGCAGACTCTGCCAAGCGGCAGCCCGCATGCCACGCCGATCGCCTCAGGCGCCCAGTTCTCAGGACCCACCCACTCCTCGTCATGGCAAATCCAGCTGACCCATTCATGCTCAGGCAGCGCAGAGCTACACATTCAGTTGGAATTTTGCAGCTGCAGACCTGGCACCCATGCGCAAGAGATCTGTCTCTGGGAGAATTTCCCTCTGCCACTCACCTGGTCGCCATCTTCCCGGAAGTCCTGTTTTGTTTCTTTTAAATAAAAAAAAAAGAAATATGGCCACAGTTTAAGTTTTAAGAACACCTGATTTTGTAAATATTTTACATACGTAGAAAAAAATCAAAGAGCACATGGAGAACTCCCAAGAGAGCACAGGGAGCTTCCACCCACCACTCCTTGTTCAGATTTCCTTAGATTTGCCTAATGCCCTTGTGCTCCAGGATCTCCTCCGAGAGACCACATCACTCAGTCACCACTCACCATAATGTCCAAGGCTCCTCTTGTTTGGACAGAGACTGCGACTTATTTGTTTTGTTTTGTTTTTGATGACCTTGACAGTCCTAAGGAGCGCAACTCAGGTATCTCGAAAAAATTTTTACACTGAACTTGTGAATGTGTTTCTTATTGTTACCCGGGTTGATGGATGTTGGAGAAGAAGGCTACAGGGGTGGAGGAAGAGTGTAGCTCAAGGTTGGGTCCAAATAAGGATACTGTAAAGGGAGTGAGACTTGCTGAAGGTCCCATATTGCCTACAGGAAGGTTAGAAACAGTCCTCATCTGCCAGGAAGCCTCACAGCAACCTGGCTCATGGGTGCTCACTAAGGGCCAGTCTCCACTTTCAGTGTTGCAGCTTTAAAAAATAGGAAAAATGATTCTTTTAAGGGTAGGTTTAAGTGCAGCTCAGGGGTGGGATGTGTGTATATTTGAATGAGACCTCAAATTCCACCTCCAGGGCATTGACATGTAAAAAATATTGTTGAAGCTCACTAGTAATCTAGGAAATGTAAATTAAGACAAAGTGAGAGATTTATGCTTGAAAAGGTGAGAAGCATAACCGAAAATTTGAAAATGCTACTATGCCAGAAGTGTTCAAAGTAACCTTGAAATTTTATGGGGTTGTTCTCCATTCTTTTTATGGTACTAGGACTTCAAGGTGCTTTACCATGGAACTATTCAGTCAGTGGATTTACTTTTATTTTGAAGCAGGGTCTTGCTCAGCTACCCACATTGACAATGAACTTGTCTTGCACCTGCCTGAGCCGCCTGAGGAGCAGCACTATAGGCGTGTGTTGTAGTTTGTATGCAGGTGTCTCCTTCAAACCTCATGAGTCCATACATTGGGCTCTGGGGAAGTGACTGGATAAGGACCTGATAGCTGATTCGCTCCTGGGAGGGGTGCTCTCAGAAAAGGCAGGTCACTCAGACCACATCTCCCTCTCCAGTCATCTCTTCACTCTCTGCCTCCTGGGAACTGTGCTACCAGCTGCTGTCCCTCTGCCAAGCGTCTCTTCCCTGCCACCACCCTGCTTTGGAGCTGGGGGACTATGGACTTCAGCCTCTATGCACTTTGACCAAAATAATCCTCTTCTTCCTGGAGCTCTGGGTACTGCGTGTTGTGCCTCACTGAGGAGAAGGCGACTTAGACAGCACGTCCCACTAGCTGGCCTGAGGCCTTGTTAACGAGTAACTATATTGTTACGAAATTATTGGAGAAAAATTTGGCAACCAAGAGGTCAATGAATGAACTTTTCAGTTCCCTTCTAGATGAATATTCTAGAAAAACTTATCTTTTCTTACCCCGTGCCTGACCAAGCAATGGCTTAAGTAAGGGGAAAGTGGAGACAGAGGAAACATGTGGACCCCACGGGACAGGTGAGAGAACCACAGCCTCCATGTCCACTCAGCCCCAAGCTGCTCTCCACACATCAGCTTGGATGAGAGCCGAGGCTGAAAGGCCAAGTACAAAGGAAAGCTGCTGACAGCGCTGCAGCACACGACACATCCAGGATTAGGAGTTTTCTTTGTTCATATTTTGATTTTTTGTTGTTCCATTTTATTAACATAGGGAGACACACAATTCTCCTGCTTCAACCTCCCAAGTGCTGAACTTACAGGCATGGGCCACCATGCCCTGCTAACATTAAACATACGCTTTTCATTTTCAAGTGAGAAAACAATGATACAAAATTTCCAAACAAGAGAGTAGGTGAGTAAAAATGGTTAGTACATTGTGTACTGTTATCGTCAAAATATTTGCTCAGATTATAAGATATAGGGATGATATTTGTTCCAATACTATAGCACAAACTTTCGCTTTAATGAACTAATAGAAATTAGTAGTGGCACACGACTGTAATCTTAGCACCTAGGATGCTGAGGCACGATGATCACTGTGAGTTCAAGGTCAGCCTGGGCTACAGTGTGAGACTGTGGTCAGCCTAAACGGCACAGTGAAACCCTGCCTCCAAAAGACAAAAAAAACTCATGAAACCAAAAAATTTTAAGTTAAAAAAAATTGAACTCAAGAATCTAGGATCAACGACAACTTGATAAAGGATAGTTATACACACTATATATTTTACATAATGTTTAATAGTAAGAGACTGAATCATTTACACACAAGATACAGAATGAAAGTTTCTCCCTCTCATTACTCTCTTTAAAAATTCATGCTGGAAATCCTAGTCTGGAAATAACACCAGAAAATAAAATACATACTATACAAAATGGGTGATAAAGAGAAGAAAGAAGAAATAAAAATATCATTTCAGATGACATGACTCTATTTAGAAATCCTGGAGAATGGTACAAAATCTCTTAGAACAAGTGATCAATCATGAGAAGTTTACAGGGTAAAGTTCGATACACAAGTCTGTTGGTTTCTTATAAACCAACAATAAAAATCGGAGTTTGAATGGAAAAAGAAATACTAACTTAAATATCTGTCTTGGTTACATATTTCTCGTTGCTGACACAAAATGCCTGATGCTCAAAATTTAGGAAGGCAAGGATTTCGCTCACCATTTGTGGAGGCTTCAGTCCATCCTTGGCTGGCTCCAAGGAAGAGTGGCACATGGCAGAGGGCAAATGTTCATGGCAGTGAAAAAATAGCAAAATCAACAAGAGCAAAAAAGGAGGAGGCAGAGCTGGCAGTCTCTTTCCCTCCCTTACAATGTATGCAAACTACCAGCCCCAGGTTGGGTTTAGCACTCACACCCATGAATCAATCATAAACTGTACAAGTCTGTCTCATGATGAAATGAAGCTTTGGGGGGACATCCAGACACAAACCATAACATTCCACAGTTCTCAGAAGGAAATTTATAACGGTAAAAACATATATAAGGAAAACAGAAAGAGAACAAATAAATAGCCTAATGCTGCACCTCAGACTTCTAGAAAAAGAAGAACAAGTCAAGCCCAAAGAAGGGAGGAGATTATAAAGACTAGGGCAGAAATTAATGCAATTGAGACGAAGAAAACCCTACAAAAAATAAATGAATTGAAGAGTTGTTTCTTTGAAGGAATAAATAAAATTGCTAAACACCTACCAGACCTTATCAAAAAAAGAAAGGAAAGAACAAATTCATGCAATAAGGAATGCAAAGGATGAAATTACTACACATTCTATATAAATTCAGGATATCATTAACTCCTACTTTGAAAATCTTTACTCCCATAGAGTAGAAAATTCAGAAAAAAATGGGCAGATTCCTAGATATATATGAATTATGAAGGTTGAGTCAAGAAGATATAAAAATCCTGAACAACCTAATATCAGTTAATGAGAAAAACAATAGGATTAAATGCTTACCAACAAAGAAAAGCCCAGGCCTTCATGGATTCAAAGCAAAATTTTACAAGAAATTCAAAGAAGATTTAATACCAACACTCCTCAAACTCTTCAATGAAATTGAAAAGGAAGCAGTTCTCCCTAACTCATTTCTGAAGGCAAGTATTATGCTGATACCAAAACCAGACAAGGACCCAAACAAGAAAGAGAACTACAGAACAATCTCTATAATGAATATAGACACAAAGATACTCAATAAAATACTAGCAAATAGAATACACAGAATCACCAAGAAAATCACACACCATGACCAACTCAGATTCATTCCAGGAATGCAGGATTGGCTCAATATTCGCAAATCAATTAATGTTATACACCATATCAATAGAGCCAAAGACAAAAAACTTATGATCATCACAGTAGATGCAGAAAAAGCTTTTGCCAAAATCCAAAATGCATTCATGATAAACACTCTACATAAAATAGAAATAGATGGTCTTTACCTCAACCAGATCAAAGCCATCTATGACAAACCAATAGCCAACATCACACTAAATGGACAAAAGCTGAAAGGTTTTACTTTAAAATCAGGAACAAGACAAGGATGTCCACTGTCACCACTCCTGTTCGGCATAGTCCTGGAAGCATTAACCAGAGCAATTAGACAAGAGAGAGAAATAAAAGAAATAGCATAGGAAAGGAAGAAGTTAAACTATCGCTCTTTGCAGATGACATGGGTATGTTACATGGAAAACCTCAAACACTCCACAAGAAGACTCCTTCAATTAAACAACACATTGAACAGTGCAGCTGGATACAAAGGTACCACTCAAAAATCAATAGCCTATACACAAACACACTGAGACAGAAATTAAGGAAACCATCCCTTTCACAACAACATCAAAGAAATTGAAATATTTAGTAATCAATCTAACAAAAGAAGTAAAACATCAATTCAATGAAAACTACAGACTGAAAAAAGAGATTGAAGAGAATTTCAATAATGGAAAAATGTTCCTTCCTCATAGATAGGAAGAACCAAAATTGTGAAAATGGTCATACTAACAAAATCCTTGTACAAATTCAGTGCAATTCCAATAAACTACCATTAGCATACCTCACAGATCTGAAGAAAACATGCCTTAAATTCATCTGGAATGAGAAGAAACCCAGAATAACAAAAGTAATCCTGGGTGACAAGGATAAGTCAGGTGGAATTACAATCCCTTACCTGAAAATGTACTGCAAAGCTACTGTAATAAGATCAACATGGTACTGGCTAAAAACAGACCAGAAGATCAGTGGAACAGACTGGAAGACACAGACACAACCACAAACACACTCAGGTACCTAATCTTTGAAAATGGGGCCAAACAAAGAGGCTATCATTCACTGGAAGAATGATAGCCTCTTTAATAAATGGTGCTGGAGAAAGTGGCTTGCCACCTGCCAAAGACTGAAATAGACCCAAGTCTATCACCATGCACCAAACTCAAGTTAAAATTGATCATAAATTGCAATATTAAACAGAGACACTGAATCTATTGGAAGAAAAAGTAAGTAAAAACCTTGAAGACATAGGGGTAGGCAGAGAGTTCATGAACAAAAACCAAACTGCACATAAACTACCTCAAAGAATCAGTAACTGGGATCTCATCCTACTGAAAAGTTTCTGCACATCTAAAGAAATCGCCAGCAGAGTAAAATGAAAATCCATAAATTGGGAAAAATTTAGCTGACTATCCCTTGTACAAAGGTCTTCTATCTAGAACATATAAAGAATTAAAATACATCAGCCCATCCAAATTCAAAGATTCAATCCAAAAATTGGCATCTGTGATGGACACTTCTGAGATAAAGAAATACAAATGGCAAATAAATACATGAAAAATGTTCAACCTCATTAGTCATTCAAGAAATGCAAATGAAAACAACGATGAGCTTTCACTTCACCCCAGTAAGAATGGCTATCATTAAGAAATCAACCAATAACAAGTGCTGGAGAGCCTGTGGACAAATAAGAATTCTTCTCCACTGTTGGTGGGAATGCAGACTGGTGAAACAACTGTGGAAATCAGTTTGGAGGTTCCTTAGCAAACTAGGTCTAGAGGTCCCATTCAACCCAGCTATTCCCCATCTGAGTACATTTCCAAAAGATCTGAAAACATTACATCATAGGAATATATGTGCACCCATGTTCATAGCGGCACAATTTGTAATTGCTAAATTGTGGAACCAACACAAAAGTCCATCCACTGAGGATTGAATAAAAGAATTGTGGTACATTTATATATGGAATATTACTCAGCTATAAAGAAAGATAAACTCAAGGCTTTTATAGGTAAATGGCCACAACTAGAGACCATACTCATAACTGAAATACATCAGACCTGCATGTGTAAGCACCATATTGTCTCACTAGTGTCAGAACCTGAGTGAATAAAAACTAGGAGGTATGATAGACATTGTGAAATGGAAGGAAAATGCTCAAAAGTAAGGAGCAGCTGGGATGTGGAAAAGGAGAAGAGAAAGAAGGGGACATTATGTATGTACGTATATACAGGATAGCTAACAGTTGTACTACTGTCTTGTTTTACTGAAAGGAACAGTTAACAATTACAGGTTTGATCATTACTGCATGTCTCTATTTGTTTTCCTGAGAAACCACTTTAAAGATATCAATAGTAATACAACAACCATTGTTAATTTCCTACCATTTTGTCTGTAAATCTGTGCTGTTTGTATTGTTCTTATGCTATTTTGTAAATGGATGTGTGTTTGCTAACATGTTTTCTTCCTTTATTCTTAAAATAAAATTTTTAAAAAATGATTATGGTTTCTAGTTGAGTCCATTTACTTATTAATGCCTCAAGTTTATCTTTCTATATAGCTAAGTAATATTCCATTATGTAAAAATGCTACAGATTTTTATCCATCTATTTTCCCTTGGGATATTTCCCAAAAGAACTAAAAACCCTTTGAATCTTACTTTGTTGAGAAATCTCCAGTCTGATCTGCACAGCGCTTGCATCAGTCTACACATTCACCCACACTGGAGAAGGGTTCCTTTTTCCCAACAGCTCCTCCAGCACTTGTTGATGGTTCATTTCTTACTAATAGCCATTTTTTTCTGATGTGAAATAGAATCTCAGTGTTTTAATTTGCAATTTTCAAGTGACTAATGATGTTGAACATTTTTCCAGGCTATCATTTGCAGTTCTTCATCTGAGAAGTGTGTGTTCATTTCAGATGCCCATTTTTGTATTGGGTCTTTGAATTTGGGGGGCCTGATTCTTTTTAATTCTTTATATGTTCTAGATAGAAGTCTTTCTCTGATGGACAGTTGGCTAAAACATTTTCCATTTTATGGATTTTCTTTTTACTCTGTTGGTGACTATCTTCTATGTGCAAAAAATTTCAATACAATGAGATCTCAGTTGTTAATTCTTTGAAGTATTCCCCAGGAAGTTTGATTTGTCTTCATGAACTCTTTGACTACTCCTATGTCTTCAAGATCTTTACCTAATTTCACTTCCAGTAGATTTACTGTTCACTGTTTAGATCTTTAATCCATTTGGGCTTTACTTTGGTGCATGGTGATACACTTGGGTCTAGTTTCAGTCTTCAGCATGTGGAGAGCCTGGTTTCCCAGCACCATTTATTAAAGAGGCTATCTCTCTTCCGGTTAACTTGTTTGGCACCTATCTCAATGATGAGGTGCCTGAGTGTTGGTGGTTTTCACAGTATCGTCCAGTCGTCTGCTTTTGGCCAATAAATGTAAGTCCCAGATTTTATAACCATAGCTTCATAATATAACTTCAAGTCAGAGATTGTGATGCCACATGCCTTACCTTTGTTACCCAGGGTTGCTTCTGCTACTCTGCATCACTTCTTGTTCCAGATGAATTTTTGGAATGTTTTCTTTAGCTCCATGAATACACTAGTGGTATTTTAAATGAGATTGCCCTGAATCTGTACAACAATTTTGGGAGTATGAAAATTTTCACAGTATTGGTTCTCTGAATCCATGACCAAAGAATATCTTTCCATTTTCAAAAATCCTCTTCAATCTCTTTTTGCAGAGTACTGTAGTTTAAACTGTAGAGATGTTTTACTTTCTTTGTTAGATTGATTCCTAAGTATTTCGATTTTTTGGATGCTATTGTGAAAGTTATGGTTTCCCTTCTTTCTCTCTCAGTATGTTTGTTGTTTTTGTATAGGAATGCAGTGGATTTTTGAGTGCTGATTTTGTATCCACCTATGCTACTGAAAGTAGTGATTAATTCTAGCAGTCTGGAAAAGCAGCACCTAGGCAGCCCCTCTGCCTGCGTGGAACTCTGGGCAGGTGAGGCATATACATGCTCTGACCTGGATCTCTAGGTAGCGAGGAGCTCGGCTCACAAAGCAGGACCAAGGTGGCCCCACTGCCTGCATGGAACTCTGGGCAAGTGAGGCACGTGTGCGCTACAACCTGGATCCCTGGATAGGGAGCGGCTTGGCCAACAAAGCAGCATGTGAGCAGCCTTCTGAGTGGAATTCTTGGCAGAAAGCTTAAGGGACATTTTCCCGAAGAGAGGGAGCCATTGGAACAGCCTTTGTAATGGACCTTTGCCTGGAGACATGCCTGGGTAAATTGTATCTCAATACTTTTCATCTGACATCCAAACTGATAAGACAGAGGAGCAATATGCAGTTTCAGAACTCAACCACACCCAGAACAAGTCCTGGACACAATGATATACGAGAATTAGGAAGCCATATACATACAATTTCTGAAAGGATCACATCCGACATAATAAAACAACTCCATCAGACCACAGAAGATATTAAAGCAGAAATAATCTCTCAGGTAAAAAATGAACTGAAAAGAATAATGGAAGAAATGCTCTGCACATATAGACAAGAAATAGATAAAAGAATGGAAGAACATAGGAAACAAATGAAAACATTATATGAGCAATTTAGGAATGAATTACAAAAAATGAAACAGGACCAAAGAGATTCCCAGGAAATGAAAACTTCAATTGAAAGCTTGCACAACCACTTCAATGAAGTCGAAGATATAATTTCAGACCTAGAAAACAGCATGGCAGCTAGTGAGCGTGAAAGGAAGGACCTCATAAAGTCATCAAGGATCCAGGAACAATCACTCCAACAGCTGCAAGATGACACAAAAAAAATAATATCTGAGTAACAGGAGTCACTGAAACAGCAGGAGACAACACAAATGATATAAAAAGAATATTTGCTGAAATAATAGCAGAAAATTTCTCAAGCATGGTAAAAGATACTGAAGTACAGTTAACTGAGGCATATAGAAACCCAACGAGCCATAAGCCAAATAAAACCACACAAATACATATAATAGTCAAGATGCCAGACATCCAGCAAAAGAGCACAATATTAAAAGCTGCTAGAGAAAAGGAACAGATCACCTACAAAGGAAAGCCCATCAGAATCACAGCAGACTTCTCAACAGAAACCATGAAATCAAGAAGAGCTTGGAGTGAGGTATTACAGATTCTGAGACAAAACATCTTCCAACCCAGACTGATGTACCCTGGAAAACTATCCTTCAAATTCAATGGAGAAATAAAATATTTCCACAACAAAAAACAACTGAAGAACTTCATGTGTGACAAACCAGCATTGCAAAAAGCACTAAAACATATTCTAGACAGACAAAAAAGTGACCACAATCTCAACAACAACAATAGAAAGGAACCTCAAACAGTACAAGCAAGCAAACAGATGGCAAAAGTAGGAAAACAACACGTAAATAGCATGAAAAGAATAAGCCAACATATAACCGTTATAACCATTAATGCAAATGGCCTCAATTCACTAATCAAAAGAAACAGATTGGCAGAATGGATTAAGAAATATAATCCAATGATATGCTGTATACAGGAAACACATTTTACTCAAAAGGAAATCGACAGAGTGAAAGTTAAAGGCTGGAAAACAATTCTGCATGCAACAGGTCCCCAGAAAAAAGCAGGGGTAGCTATTATGTTTGCAGACAATGTAAACTTCAAACCAAAAACAATCAAACGAGATAAAGAAGGCCACTACATACTAGCTACAAGAAAGCTGCAACAGGAAGAGATAACAATCCTAAACATTTATGCACCAAATAATGGAGCACCAAACTTTACAAGTCAAATCTTTTTTTTTTATTTTAAAAAAATAAAAGCACAAAAACATATTAACAAACAGACACCAATTAGCATAAAAAATAGTACAATCACAACTAATCTATAGACAAGGTGACATGGTCTCAACAGTGGTTGTTGCTTTATCCATTGATATCTTCGAAGTCTAAATATATGAACCCATATACAGACATGCAAATTTAGTCACACAATTAATACTCTCAACAACAGAAAAAACACAAAAACCATAAATCCAAAGGCAAAAAACAAAACAGGCAAACAACAACAAAAAAAAACAAAAAACCAATAGTTGCTGCTTTGCATATTGATATCTTCGAAGTGTGGGTTCAGGATAACACATACAGACATACAAGATTGATCAAATAACCCGTCATCGATTATTCCTTAGCATTAAGTGGTATAATACAATAGTAGAACCATGTTAGCCCCCCTGCATATATGTACATTCACATGTACATACATATATTTTTGTCTCTTTCTTTTCTCCTTTACCTTGTCCCATTTATTCTTTGTTTTAGAACAGATTTCCTTCATGTCTCTTAGTTTATATTCCCACCCTCGGGTTCTTACACCAGTGATACAATACGTTGCCTGCACATGTATCGCTGATTTATTTCACGTATGAGTATGGACTCCAGCTTTGACCACTTGCCTACAAAGTCCCCAAAACTGTCTTTCATTATACCTGAATAATATTCCATTATATAAAAATGCCACAATTTTTTAATCCAGTCTTCTGTGGATAGGCACTTGGGTTGCTTCCACATTTCAGCTATTACAAATTGTGCTGCTATAAACATGGGTGCACATATATACGAGTCATATGATGTTTTCAGACCTTCTGGGAAAATACCCAGAAGAGGCATAGCTGGTTTGAATGGAACCTCTAGACCTAGTTTGCGGAGAAATCTCCAAATGGCTCTCCACAGTGGTTGCAGTACTCTACATTCCCACCAGCAGTGTACTAGAGTCCCTATTTCACCACAGCCTCGCCAGCATCTGTTATTGGATGACTTTTTCATACTGGCCAGTCTTACTGGGGTGAGATGAAATCTTGATGTTGTTTTTATTTGCATTTCTCGAATGACTAAGGATGTGGAACATTTTCTCATATATTTATTTGCCATTTGTATTTCTTTATCTGAGAATTGTGTATTCATCTCAGAACACCATTTCTGGATTGGGTCTTTGAATTTAGACAGGTACATGTTTTTTAATACTTTGTATGTTCTAGATAGAAGACCTTTGTCTGAGGGACAGCCAGCTAGGACTTTTGCCCAATTTGTGGGTTTTCTTTTTACTTTGCTGGTGATTTCTTTAGATGTACAAAAACTTTTCAGTAGGATGAGGTCCCAATTATTGATTCTTTGAAGTGTTTCCTAGCAGCTTCATTTTTGTCCATGAAGTCTCTGCCTACTCCTATGTCTTCAAGAATTTTACCTACTTTCTCTTCCAGTAGCTTTAGAGTTTCTGTTTTAATGTTGAGGTCTATGATCCATTTTGACCTCAGTTTGGTGCATAGTGACAGACTGGGGTCTATTTTCAGTTTTCGGCAAGAGGCAAGCCAGTTTTTCCAGCACCATTTATTAAACAGGCCTTCTTTTTTCCAGTGGGTTTGGTTGACCCCTTTGTCAAATATTAGGTAGCTGAGTGGGTTTTTTGTTGTGGTTGCATCTTCCAGTCTGTTCCATTGATCCTCAGGTCTGTTTTTTAGCCAGTACCAGG
>PVLD010026879.1:0-21539 GCA_004027595.1 Dinomys branickii
TTCCATTCCAAGAAAATGCTGATCCTGCCCCCTGAGGATGGAGGTTGGGGAAGGGGCAGCCTCAGGCCCTTGATCCTACCTGATCCCACACATCCAGCAGGAACACGTCATCCTCCTCCAAGTCATCCTGACTGAAGTCAGGGATCTCTGTGGCCAGGAAGCGCCCAGTCTTGTTAGAGCATTCAAAGAGCCGGGGGGAGGTGACCACATTTTCCTCCTGTAGCCTGCAGGGCGGAGGGAAGACCAAGTAGCAGGAGGAGGTGGGGGACAGAGGCTCCAGGAGAAGAACTCTGAGGGCCTCAGGCATGGAAAGGCATCTTCTCACCAGATGCCCCAGCTTATGAAGGACAAGAGGATCTGCTCCTGTCCTGACAGCGCTCCAACCGGGGATCTGCACTGCTTTTCTAAACATGCATTTCACAGCCTGGTAGGAAGTTCTCTGCTATCTTCCCTCTATCCCCCCTGCTGGGGATCATAGACATACTCTTGACAAAACGCTCGTTTTTTGGTTTGTTTTGGTACTAGGGATGAACTCAGGACCTTGCACAGGCTAAGCAAGTGCTCTACAGTCAAGCCCCAAAACCCATGTGAAAGAGGTTTGTGGCTGGTTCTCCACAATATCCCAGGCCTAAGGCCAGCACCAAAGGGCAGGGCTGGACTCTGGCACCTTCTTCCTCTACTCTTACTCTCCCTCCCCCTCCTCTTCTTCCTCCTTCTTTTTGTCTTCTTTTTAGACACAAGGTTTCACTATACAGTTCAGGCTTGACTTGAACTCACTTTATAGCTCAGGCTGGCCTCTGAACTTGCAGCAATCCTCCTGCCTCAGCCTCCTGAGTGCTAGCATTACAGCACTTCTCTTTGAGCTGACTCCTATGCTAGGAAAGCCCTTTGCCAGGGAAGCTCCCCCTGCCCTAGGCCCTGGGGCTCCCTTGGTGAGCAGTGTGGTCACAGAACTGTGCCCAAAGACCAAGGCCATCGGCTGCCCCTGGCCTTCTCATCAGCCTAGGGGCCTGGTACACAAAGTCCTCTGTCCACACCTGCCACAGGCTCTGAGACAGGGTCCTTCAGTGTCAGGCGTGAGCTGCAGGAGGTGGTGCAGTTACCTCTTGGTGTTAGCATAGGGGGCCTTCCCCCCCAGCGCCATCCAGAAGTTGGCTGGCTCCTGCCCCTCCACCACCACTTGCTTCTCCGTCGGAGAGATGATGTCAGCAACCATTTTGGCCATCTCCCGCTCATCCCCGCTACAGCCCTGGGCAGAGAAGGGGTCAGCTGTGGAGGGGGAGACATCTGGGGTCCCACCCCTCCCCACCCTTCTGCATTCCCCCTGCCCCGGTTCTGAGAGAGCTATCCTGCACCAGGGCCCCAAGCACACAGCCCTGTGGGGACACCGCTCCATCCCCTCTTCTGTCCCTGCTACTCCAGGGAACAGCACAGGAGTCAGAGAGTCTGCAGAAGGTTAAAGGACTGCAGGAGGCTGTGGGGCCCTACCACAGGGACAACAGGAGAGACAGTAATAGGCTCAGGAACTGAGAGCCCAAGTCACAGACCTATGGGGACCCATGACAAACAAGGGACGGGTTCTGGCATAGAGGCAGAGGATCTGGGGACGGTCAGAGGTGGGGCAGAGTGTGACACAGCTACAAGGCAGCTGGAGACCCAGCGGGTGGGACCTGGTGGTCCAGGATTGCTGCCTGACCCCATCTGCTCTGAGGCTGGGGACTCCCTGCACCGACGCCAGAACAAGAGCCTCTGGGCCCCAGTGCCCACCTTCCCGCACCACAGGTAGCAGCAGGACGGGGTCTTGAGAACAAAGACGTCGTTGGAGTTGAGGGAGGTGGCCCGGGCTGTGACCTCAAAGGCCTTGGTGTTGTTGACACTGGTTCCCCGGACTTGGAACAGCCTTGTGGAGGGCACAGGCTCTGAGTTGTTAGCTCGGGAGGTGCCTCCCTGCAGTGTGAGACGGCAGGAAGAGAGGGGTTATAGGAAAAGGAGGGGCACAGAGACAGCCAGAGAAAGAAAGGTGGGTGAGATCTCACCACCACTCTAGCTCCTCTCACACACCGTGGCCAGGCTAATCTTTGCAAGCCTGGCTTTGCTCCTTACACTCTTCTGCTCAGAAACCCTCAGCACTCCTCACCGCTTCAAGACTAAATCCAGGCCCTCGGTGAGGCTGTGAAGCCCTCACACGATGAGGAGCCCAGCTGCTCCCAGCTTACTCTGTATCCAACATCCGGGTCCTTCAGCCAGGCTTCTCACTGTCCCCCCACGAGCCTTCCCCCGCCCCTGCTGTGGGCCTTGTTGGGCCCTCTATATTGCAAGCTTTCATCTGACCACTGCTAAGCCCTTCAGCACTGCCCCAGATATCCAGAACCCCTGCAAACCCCTTTCCCACTGTGAATTCTTTGCCCAGGCTCGCAGGACTGTACCCTGCATGGCTTTGAACACAATCATGTGACCGGCCTCTCCCAGAGACAGTAGTAGGAGCCTGCCGCCCAGTCCTTGCTTGGTGCATTACAAAGGACTGTGTACTTAGAAGGTGCTCAATAAAGATTATTGCTTAAACAGCTGCATGATGTGTCTATTTCATTTTGCTGGAAGGCACCAGCAGCTTGGACAGGTGCATCATTTTGGCAAACCTAGGGTATAGTATAACCCTATAGATTCATGTAGATTCAAGGAATTGGAGCATGGAAAGCAGACAATGCTTGCCCATGGTGAGGGCTCATTATGGATGTTTCTGTTCTTTTTCTCTTTCCTTTTTCAGTACTGGAGATGGAATCCAGGATTTTTACACTGAGCTTAATTCCTAGCTCTTTAAAAAGAATTTTTAAAAGCGGGGCATGGGGGCACATGACTGCAATCCCACCACTCAGGAGGCTGAGGCAGGAGGATCACAGCAAGTTCAAGATCAGCCTGTGCTATATAGTGAGTTCAAGGACAGCCTGAATTACATGGCAAGACTCTGTCTCAAAAATTAACCAAAAAAATGTTTTTTAAATGTTTGAGACAGAGTCTTGCTAAATTGCTAAATTGCTCAGGCTGGACTCAAATTTGCCATCCTCCCGCCTCAGCCTCCTAGAGAATTGTGAATACAATTGTATACTGCTACACCAAACCATTATGTATATTTCTAGACTAAGTGGGGGACTAAGTGGGGGCCAGAGATATAGCTTAGTGGCATAGTGCTTGCCTGGCAAGCATGAGGTCGTGAGTTTGATTCCTGGTACCAAAAAAAAGAATAGACTAAGTAGTTGTTTTTGTTACAAGTTCCACACAAGTGACGGAGCCTTGAAGGTCCTCTCCTGTGAGGAATGAATGGGCTTCACCCTGAACCCCCTCCCCACAGCCCCTTCCCTGTCTTCTGGATGCCCACCCACCCCAGCCCAGCAGCCATACCTGGTAGACCACCATGCGTCCCTTGAAGATGGACATGAGGTGGGGCGGCTCCTTGCCCATGGGGACGCGGACTTGGACTGGTTCATCATTGTACTTTTGGTCCAGGATAACAGCCTGATAGGCTGAGGCGGCAATTTCATCCTGGCTGGCCTGGCTACCCTGGGGATGAGCAGGAAGGAAGCGATAGAGTGGAGCCAGGCTCAGCGACAACTCTGTCCCCAGTTCTGACCTGGCCCCGGACCAACAGGCTTCCCCACCAAAGCCCAACCCAACCTGACTTCAACCTCAGTTCCAACTCTAGCTTCGGCCCAGCCCTAAACTACCTTGACCTCAGCTGTGACCCCCAACCTGCTCTTCTCCTTACTGCCCCTCCCTCTGGGAGAGACCACACCACTTACCCCCTGCAGCCAAGCCTCTCCCTGCTCCTTCCCATCTGAACACAGGACCCCCAGGCAGAGCAGGGGAAGGGAATGTGCAGCGGTGATGGGGATTGAAAGGGAGACGCAGAGAAGGGTGGTGAATGGGGGCACTCACTGGGATCTCACAGCCAAAGCTGTTGCCAGACAGAATGGGCTGCTTCTGGAGAGGATGAGCTCCCCATCACCAGGGGCATTCAACCCAATCATGATAGCAGGTGCATGGTATCAAGCAGCTGAGGGGCTGGGCTTGTGGGGGATGAGCTGGAGCCTGACCTGCCAGATGTACAGCAGGTAGTGCTGCTTCTCGCCGATGAGGTAGGTATAGAGCAACAGGTAGCAGTCACCTCCATAGAAGTGGCCTAGCCACTTGGACTCCACGGGCACCAACTCTAGGTCTTCAATGCGCCACACCTGGGGCCAGTATGAGGTTAGTGTGGGGGCCTGGCCAGCCTCTACCACCGCTTCTCCACCCAGCATGAGCCCTGTCACACACACCTGCACCTCTCCACTCCCATCATCCACCATCTTCTGCTGCGCAGCCACCTGGGGCTGCACGTGCATGGATGCGGCATCAAACTTCACCTGCTCCACCTTGGCTGCAGTGGGGGGAATCACAACACGAACTGTCACCAGCCTAGGTCCCCTAGGTCTTCACAACAGCCCTGGGCGGTGACTACAATTGTTAGACCCATTTTATAGATGAGGAAATTGAGGCTAGAAGAGATTGAGCAGCTGACCCAAGGTTGCAAAGATAAAAAACAGCAGAGCTATAGCACAGTCACTTTTCCATGACTCTAACATGTTTGTTTCATCAGAGCCTCCCAGAGAAGCCACAGGGGGAAACAGGGGCAAGAGCAAGGCTTTAACTTTGTTGATCCACCCATCTTGACCCCTGCAGCATTCCGGCGCCCAGTGTTGACCTGCTCCACTGTGATGGGGGCTATACTTTCCCTTTGCCCTCCCCCCAGTGCCCAGCCTGGAGCTTGACCTCAGCAAATATCATCTACAGAAGCTGTTTGCTTCCCAGGGAGGCCTAACCCTGTTACAAATGAAAGGCAGGTCATTCTTAGCTTCCTCTGTGTGACACTTGAGTTTACCCCTGGGGTCTGCAACCTACCGGGAAGAGCCCTGAACCAGGGTAAAGTGTGCCTGGAATCTGCCTATCAGAGGAGGGTGGAAGGCAGATAATTCCTCTACTGGCCCAGCTCCTGGTTCTGGACTCCTCCATTGCTCTAATCTAGTCCTCACCCACGGAGCCCACGGTGTGGGTTTTGCCCAGGCCTGAGGTCCGGTTGGGCACTGTCCACTTCTGGAAGAGCTGCTGGAAGACGGCTGATTCAGCCCCATCATTCTGCACCTCCACCTGGGTGCTCATGGGGTACTGCTTGGCTTGGATGAAATTCTGGGAAAAGATGGAGCGGCTGGCAGCCATGCTTCTCCCCAACCCCCAAACCCAGTACCAGCCAAAGCCCATCTCTGCCTCCAGCTAGATCCACCGTCAGACCTTCCCCCGGCCCCAATCCCAGTGCTAACCCCAAACCTAACCTCACTGCAACCCCGCTTCAAGATTAAACCTGAAACCACCTCAAGCTTCATCTGACCTTAACCCTGAACCTAATACAGTGGTGCCTTGTCCAGTTCGGTTTCTGACCAGAATCATGGAAAGAAGTTCATGAACCAAGGCACCGCTCTATTGACCCCAAATCTAACTCTGATCCCAACCTCAAGGCCAAATCTGACCTCTAGTTTGACCCCACCCACCCCTAACCTTAATGTTCAGTCCCTTACTACAGCCCTGAACCCACGCCCCAATCCAACAGTGACCTCAAGCCCATTTGGGCTACTAATTCCAGCTCCAACAATCACTCCAGACCCTGACTTGGCCCTGGCTGAGACCTGACTCAATTCCCTTTTTGTAGTGCTAGGAGTTGAACCCAGTGCCTTCACACTGAGGTATATTCCCAGCCCTTTTTGTTTTTATTTTTTACTTGGAGACATGGTCTCAAGTCACTGAATTGCTCAGGCTGGGCTTGAACTTGCAATTCTCCTGCCTCGCCCGCCTCCCTGTTCCTTCTGTAAACCAAGCATGGGGAGGTGACAGCTCGGATCCTGACAAGCCCTGGGTTGCCTAGTAGTAGGCTTTCTGGTATGCAGAGAACTCCTCAAGATGGCTACACAACGGCCCCTCAGCCTCAATAGTTGGGTGGGGCCTCCTCCAGCCCTGTCCTTCCAGGATCTTCCCTGGTCGCAGGCCATTGGCCTCCTGCTGCTGTTTGCTTCCCTCACAGTCCTGACCCTTCTCCCCAAGCCGTCCCTACCAAGGCCTGGTTCATGGCTTCCTTCCTTTCCTGGGCATTGGCATTCTTCCCCTTCCATACAAAGATCTTCTGGCCGCCCTGGTCCAGGATGTAACAGTCCTAGAGTCAGGAGAGAAAATCCAACTGAGAGCCTCATGGTGCTGGGGACACTGGGTTGGGCCAGCCTTCCCTCCCATGCCTGTCCCAGCACCCTGAAGTAAGAACACCCTGCATGGGGAGAGGGGGACCAGGCTGTTTGAGGCCAGGCATCCTCTAGCCCTCTCACCTCATGGCTGAGCAGGTCCTGGGTGAGGGGCCGCGTGGCGACTTCCCTAACCACCATCTTTCCCTCTGAGTCAGACACACTGCAGGATAAAGTGAGGCATACATGGGAGGGCCCAAGACCCTCAGCCAGGGCACCTGGCCCACCCTGGAAGTCCCTAGCACCCAGGAAGAGCCCTGCCAGTGCTCACTGGTACAACTTGAGGGCAGCCTTGAGTGCCGGCTCCACCACTGAGTCAGGAATGGCTGCCTTCAGCTCCATGCGCTGGCCAAGCACGTAGTTCATCACTTCCATCAGCTGAGGGCTGGCTGCCTCGTTCTCCCCCTCCACCACGCCCACGTAGGTGCGCCCGCCCCGCTCCTGGTCTCGGATCTCTTTGGCCAGGGTCATGGCCTGCAGAAAGGTTGCAGGTCACCCAACAGAAGGCGGCAGGGGCAAAGCCATGTCTTCCAGCCCCCAAACCTGCCAGGCAAGTCCCTGGCCACCCCACGGCAGCCATAAAAGCTGGGGGCAGGTTTTAAGGTGTGTGAGGAAGGTGGAGGAGAGAACAAGGAAAGCGGGCTTCCTCATCCTGCAGGAGGGTGTCTGGGGGACTTGGCAGGCCTTTTGTTTAGACGTTGTTTTCCACAGAGCTCAGCCTTGAGGATAGTAGTACCGTACCCAGTTTTTTTGTCCCAAAGCATACGTGCACACTCACAGAGCTCACACAGCCTCACAAATGCTCACACACATGCACAAGCGTGTTGACACGCACAGCAGTCTCACACAAGTTCCTATGACATGTGTATATTCACCCACAGTCCCCCAGGGCATAGTCCCATGTGTGCTCACACCCATACACACACACACTGTGGCTCACCCCCCTCTACAGCTAAAGACCCCTCCCAGGCTGTCTCTCGGGTCCCAGGCTGTGTAGGCAGCCGATGTCTCACTTCTCTCTGGGCTTGTCTTACTTATCCAACTTCCCAGATATCCAAAACTTTGGTCTCCCCCACCCAGGAAGCAGGACGCCGCCTGACCTCACGGCCCTCCAGCTCAAAGCCTCCCTCCTCCCTCCCTTCACTCCTCATTCAGCACCCAGGTAAGTTTGCAGATTCCACCTGCCAAACTGAGCTGGGTCACCCCTGGCCTCTGATGCACCTGTGTGGGCACAGGCTCCCTGCTGGCTGCAACATCCTCGGCCTCCACACAGAGGTCAGATGACCTTCAGTGGTTTAGGACATGGGACAGAAAACCTAAATCCACAGACAGCTGGCCACATAAGCTGCTCTGTGAGACCTGTACCTGCTCTCCAGTTCTTGCTGCACTGGTGGACCCTGCCAGCCACCTCCTTCCTGCCCTAGGCCTTTCTCCTCTTTCCCCTACTGCCTCCTAGAAGCTTCTCTGCACCCCCGGTCTTCCCTCCTGCCCAGGTCCCCCTGGACAGCGAACCTCTGCTGCTGCCACTCACCCCGGATCCCAAGGCTTGGCCCAGGGTCTGCCATACTGCAGGGACTCTTTCCACCCGAGGGGACTAGCCACCACAAGCACACACATACCAACTCCACCACATCTCTCCCCTGTGTGCGGCGACTCAGGTCCTGTCCCCAGCACTCAGCCAATTGCAGGGGCAGGGGTTGGGGAGCTGGTCTAGCTGTGGCAAAGGTTTGGCAAGTTTGCCTGGGGCAGGGCAGGTACTAGAACTGCAGGTGGGTGATGCCTGGGAAGGGTTACCCTGAGTCTCTCCATGTGGTTACTCTCTGGCCCATTCCACTGGATGATAAGCTTGCCGAGATCCAGGAGGAAAACATCCCCTCGGTTGAAGCTCTTCCAGGACATATCCACCTAGGGAGCACAGGGATGGCCCAGACCCCACACAGGGCCCGTCTATCAGCATCACCTCCTGGCCACCCCTCCCTGCATGTCAGCTCTCCTCAGCGCCCCCACCAGTGCCCCAGGGTGCTGCACACCTCGCCAGCCACCACATTCCTCTTGCCCTTTACATGCAGCAGCCGCTGGACATTGCAGGAGTTGGTCTCCACATTCTTCAGGCCAGAAGCCACACCCCCTTTCTGGATCCTGAGAAGAAGAGTCCACCCAGGAGAGAAGGGCTGTGGCAGTGCCAGGCCGCTATGCCCCAAGTGCTTGGCTGCCTGGCTACCCTTGGGCCCACCTCAGATCCCAGTGGGGACACGGGATGAGTGAGATGCAAACTGCAAGGAAGCAGTCACTGCGGGGATCCTGCGGTGTGAGACCAGCCTGTGGCCTGCCTTTGCTTGTAACCCTGGAGATGAGTGGCTCCTAAAGACTGCACCCTGGGTCCTCACTCCCTCACCCTAGCCCCACTTCTGCACCAGGGCCTGTAAAGATGGGGTCAGGAAGGCCAGGGCCCAGAGGGCGGCGAACTGATGTGGAAGAAAAGAAGAGCAAGGTGCCGCTCAGGTGCCCAACCAAAGGGAGAGTGGTGTGGAAGAGCAGAGCAAGACGAAACGAGGGTGGGGAGAGGCCCCACCTGCCCTACAGGCCAGTAGCAACTGGCTCTAGAGGGCATGTTTCTCAGGATCTCAGACTTTTCTGGAAAATCTGGGATTTTAGGGTAAGAGTCCTGCTTAGAGAAGAGGGGCAGGCATCTGCCCCTTAGCCAGAGAGGGGAGGGGGCTTGGTGTGACACCCTGCAGCCCCCTTAGGCACAGGGCTCTCCAGGACACTCAGAGAGGGGATGATTTAGAGAGGTCCACAGCCAGGATTATGGCTCCATGGCACAGCACCTGCCTGGCAAGCAGGAGATCGACTGCAGTACAGGAAAAAAAAAAAAGAAGAAATCCACAGTGCTTGGAACCACAGGATTTCAGAATGGCCTCCAGAGACAGCTCACAGCATGCTCAGAGGGACAGGGCCGAGGACAGGGCAGCAACAGACATAAGGGTAGGCAGTGGAAGGTAAAGAAAATCAGCCAATGCTGTCCCCCGCCCCTGGCTTCCCTTCCTAGCCCCAGGTCACTGCCTGGGTCCCAGCATCTCTGCTTCTGCAGCTCAGTCCCCACCCCCCGCCCGCAGTCTGTCTCCCGCCAGCACAGCGCACCCCTCCCTACACAAGGCCCTTCTTGAAGTAGCCGCGGAAGGCCTCGCTCTCATTGCCCTGGACCTCCCGGTGCTGGACAGCCCTGCCCTTCAGGAAGTCGTCCATCTGGGTGGTGTAGATGGCAGCTGCTCCCTGCTCATCCTGGGACGAGTCCTGGCCAATCCAGTAGTGAATGTCATAGGTCAAGTTGTTGGCGGTCTTGTGAATCTGGGGAGAAGGGTGTCCAGTGTGTCTGAGGTCCTGAACTTCTACAGCCTCCCACCGCACTCCATCTCCCACACAGATGGGGGGCAGGGGCAGGGAGCTTGGTGCAGGGGAGCTACTCAGGGGCAGTTAGGGTCTTCACCTAGCTCTGTCTCTGACTGAGACGGGAGGCAGGTGGCTCCCTCTCTCCAGGCCTTCCTCATCTTGGAAATAACTTGCTTAAAGGGAATTTTCCAAAACCACAGTATTTACACATAATCTATACACATTCTCCCTTATACTTTTTTTTTTAGATATGGTCTTACTATATAACCCCTACTGGCCTTGAACTTTCTATCCTCTTGTCCCAGCCTCCTGAATGCTGGGATTACAAGCATGCACCACCACGCCCAGGTCCTCCTATATACTTAAAACCGTCTCTGTATTGCTTCTACTAGGTGATGCAGGATAAGTGCTCGGGAAAAAGTTGTTATACTGTGTTGACTAGGGAATAATGATAAGAAAATGCTCAATTGCAGACTTTTTTTCTGGACATTTTCAGTCTGTAATTGGAGGAATCCACTGATATAGTCTAGACATGGAGGGTCACTGCCTGTGAAATGGAGCAAATACTTTAATGCTTTCTAGAGGCTATTTATGACACATGACACTGCTTTTCACTTAATGATGTGCACTTATAATGGTAAATAAGTCCAGTCAGTGTAAAGAAAAATATAAATGCCTTCAGAGTGCAGGGGGTGCCAGTGCGCGGCAAAATGAAGAAGGTGGTAGGAAGGTAACTATGGATGTTAGAAATGGAGGTTGGGTGAGGTGGCACCGCACAAGTCGGAAGATCCCCCGAGACCGAACCTACCCACTTGCCCGGGCTGTGAGCTCAGTGGCATCAGGGCAGGAAGAACCTCTTACCCATGCAGGCGTCTGACCCCTGTGAGGTGCCTGGGCTGGGCACCCAGCGCACCAGAAACGCTGTCTCTCCCTACTGCCCCAGCCTGGTGTTCCCACCCCAACACCACCATGGGCTTTGCTAGCTGCTGAGCTCCCACCGTTGACCGATCACTCACAGCCAGGACCACGTAGCAGTCACCATCGAAGAAGGTCCCAAAGGTGCTAGAGGGAACGGGCACCATCTGCATGGCCTGAGGAGAGAATGAGGTCAGGAGCACAGGAGGAAGCTGACCAGGGGGAAGCATGTCAGGAGAGAAAGAGCAAGGGAAAGGGAGGTGGGAGAGAGAACATCCACGGGCACAGAGAAAGGGGAAAGGAAATAAAGCAGAGACAGGAGAGACGGCGAGGGCAGGGAATGCAGAGGAAGTTGAGGGACAGACGGGGAAGAAACAGAAAAGGGAGACGTGAGGAAGAGGGGAAGGGGCACTGTGGAGGAGGTGGAGCAGGGCGTGGATGATGCCGGAAGTGGGGGCGGGGCCGGTGACAGGTGGCAGCAGGTGCTCCCGGAAGCCAGGGGCAGGGCTGAAGGCGACTGAGCACCTCGGGCTCTCCCTTCCCTCTCCCCTCTTGCACAGCAGGCTCACCTCGATCCTCCATATCTGCACGCCCGGAGTGGTGATGTTGAGGGAACTTTTGACTTGGGAACTCAGATTGGTCATGGTGGAGGAGCCTAGGGAAGAAGATAGGTGGACACCAGGCCGCAGAGCTGAGAGTGTCCTGGGCTTCTGGTTCTGCCCTTCCAGCCCAGCCCTGTTAGGCACAGTGTGCTTGGAGGCTGCAGGCCCAGCGTCTGGGGGCAAAGGAGGAGCTGGTTCCCCATTTTGGGCCTCGATGGCTGAGGGCCCGGTCTCCAGCCTCCTGCCCCAGCTCTGGCTGTGATCCTGTCTCACTCAAACACCTCTCTGACGCCCTTTCACCTGCCTCACAACCAACCCTGCAGCCTGGCACTCAAGGCCTTTCTTCATCTAGCCCCTGACAATTTCTGTGTTTGAAAATTTTTTATCAAAGTTGTGGTTGGTTTAAAGAAAATCATACAGAGCTGAGAGTGGATTTGAGAGGCTAAGGCAGGAGAATGGCCTCACATTCAAGGCCAGCCTAGGCTACATAGTGAGTTTAAGCCTGAATTACATAGCAAGGCTCTGTCTCAAAAAGCATAAATAAATAAATAAATAAATAGAGTTTCTAAGACAATAAAGAACTTAAAAGTATATGCACCCAACAGGATTGACAACCAATATTACAATAGAAACTTGTACTTGAAGTTCATAGAAGCTCTATTCACAATACCAAAAGGTGGAAACAGCCCAAATGTCTATCAGCAGATAACTGGATGAACACAAAGGGGTGTATCTACCCAATGGAGCATACTCAGCTATGAAAAGGAATGAAGTACTGATACACAGGAGAAATTTATGCTAAGTGAAAGAAACCAGACACAAAAGACCACATATTGTATAACTCCATTTACATGTAATGTCCAGGACAGGTAAATCTGTAGAAATAGAGGCAGGAGTGGCCAGGGGCTGGAGTAGAGGATGTGGGAAGCAATTACTAATGGGGACAGAGGTTCTATTTGGCACGGTGGAAAAGTCTGGAGCTGGACAACGGAGACGGTTACATGATACTGTGACTACGTTAAATGCCACTGGACTGTGTGCTTTAAAATAGGTAAAATGGAAAATTGTACAAGTATTTTACCACAATAAAAAAGTGTGTACATTAGAGCATGGTGGCAAATCCCTATAATCTCACCACTCTGAGAGGCTGAAGTAAGAGGTTCAAAAGTTCAAGCCCAGCCCAGGCAATTTAGTGACTTACAAAGACCCTGCATCAAAAATTTAAAAAAAAAAATTAAAGAGGTTGTGGCCAGGAGTGGTGGTGCATACCTGTAATCCCAGCACTTGGGATGCTGAGGCAGGAGGATTGCTATGAGTTTGGGTCCACCCTGAGCTACATAGTGAGACCTTGTCTCCAAAGAGAGAGAGAAAAATAGAGACAGACATACAGACTTTGGTTCAATCTCCAGTACTAAAAAGAACAGATCTTTTTTTTTTTTTGGCGGTACTGGGGATCAAACTCAGGACCCTGCGATTGCTAGGCAGGCGCTTATTCCACTGAGCTATATATCCCCAGCCCCTGGATTAGTGAGTGAATGAATGAATGAATGAATGACAGAGTAAACCACACACTGAGCTAGAAAATACCGTCCCCAGCTTTCTCCTGGCTGCTTGGTGCTTTGTTTTGACCTGTAGCCATGTTTGCTCCAGCTGCTGCTCAGAATCACCTGGGAGCTTTTTAAAAATACTGATGCCTGGGAGCTCAGGCCCCAAGGATTTAGATTTAATTAACAGAAGTGGACTCTGGGCCTGACTGCTTTATTTTCTGCTGCTGGGAGGTGCAGTGTGGGTACTCTGAAAACTCCCCAGGGATCCTGACATGAGCCAGGGTGGGGAACCTCCTGTCCCTGGTTAATCTCATCCCCAGTTCCCCCACCCTACTCTCCACGGTCCTGCCCCCAGCCTGGCGGGAGTTGCCTGCTTGACTGCTCCTTGGACAGGTGACTAACAAATGAAAGGTCATGTGGCCCCCGAGGCTCAGGCCCGGCACACTGACAGCTGCAGATCTCTGCAACTAATCTCTCCTTGCACTTTGACCCGGAGTCACATCTTGGAAATAATAAACGGCCACTTGGAGACTCATTGTTGTAAAGTGGGGATTGCTCTCTCTGGTGCTCTGGGATTCAGGGGCAAAGCCACTGGTTCAGTCTGATCAGTGCCCCTTGCTGATCCAGACCATGAGTCCATCATGGGTGTCTTGTGTGCTCGTAGCAGTCCCTTGGGCTAAGCTCCTCATGGTGACCCTGTAGGCCACCGCCCTTTCATCAGGTCTCAGCACTAAGAGACCTGAGGAATCCCAGGCTCAGCAGAACCAGTGTGAGTACTCCAATCCCTGCTTTCTCTGAGATGGACTCTGGCAGCTGTGGACCACAGACCTCACTCCCTCACCCAGGAGCTGGAGTGTGGGCAGCTATATAGATGACCTCTGATGTGCCCCCAGGGCCGGCCCTGACTTGTGGAGAAGCCCAGCAGCTGGAGGAATTAGTGGTAGACACAAGGGGAAGGGCCAGTCCAGCTGAGAGGACATTCAGGGTTCACTTTTCCTCTCTGGAGAGAAAGCAGGCTGGGGCTGCAGAAGCCTGAACAGGAAGCCTCGCTAGGGACAGGGTGAGCAAGGGGATTCCAGGGATGGCTGGCCCCGAAAGGTGGCCTGGGCCACCCCATGGCCAGCCCCAGTTGCTCCTGCCCCCTACTCACATGGGCCAGGGAAGATGCCTCTCCCCTGGGCCCTGGGGGACTCCTAAGCTCCTCTGCTTCCCCCAAACTGCAGGGAAGGTACAGGTCACTTCCTGCCCTGACCCAACTGGCAAGGCCCCTGGTTGGATCTGTGCTCATTTTTCTCTTGTGTTCAACAAGTTGACCTCATTGAATGCCTGTCCTCACTCCTAGGCCCCTCTCTTCTATGTCCCAATCCTGGGAAAAGGATATCTTCTCCCCGAGACCCCAAAGGCAGCCACCTATGCCGCATCCTGGACTCCTGCTCTGTCCTGCTTTTCTGTCCAACTAAACTCTCTGCCCCATACCCCAACACCCTGTCCCTCTGATGCCTTCTAGAAATGCCAGCCTGCTGGCTGGCCCTGGCCATGGGCCGCCCCTCACTCCCACCTGCACCCGCCGTGCTCCCCACCTCCCTCCCCACCTGCCCTGCTTGCCCAGCGCACATGCTTTTCCAGGCTCAATGTAGGTTTCAGTTCTTCCAGGTCTTTCCAAAGCCATAGGCCTCCCCACCCTCTCGCAGCCCTGGATTGGTGTCTTTGTTTGCCCTCGACCACATCATGATGAAAAGATCTGTGTATAGACCCGAGGTCCATGAGTTGCCCAACACAGACAGACTTGTCTCTGTGACCCCCAATCCTAGCTGATAGTAGGTACTCAGCAAACAATACTGAAGCGGAAAGACTGAACTGAGGAATTGGAGGCCCTTGTGGGATTCTGGAAGGAATTAGGGCACTGCTGTTTCCAGCCATCTTTCCTATCTGCTGCCTTATGGTTTCTGGGGTGCAGCTTTAGGGAACCCCAGGGTCTCAGTTCCCAGTCATTCATCTCTGAGCTAGGCAGGTGCCTCCCCTCAGTCAGAGGACACCCGCCTACTTCCCCAGCTGGGGAAGGCACAGGGTTAGATAGACCCCAGCCCATTCAGCGCCAGGGCTCAGTAGCAGGAAGCCGTCTGAGCAGGCGACCATGGAAGAGGGTAGCCAGCGTGCCCTAAGATCCAGGGCTGGGCTTGGCAGTTGCTGAATGGGGACAGATGGGGGGGTCAGTCCTTGTGGAGGGGTCCCCATGTGACCAAGGCCTGCCTCTGCCACTGCCCATTCAATTCCTGACGCTACAGCTCCCACCTGGGACCCAGGAGGTGCGGACCCTGAGGTCCTAGAAGTTTCTGGGGAATGGCGACACAAAGAAAGAAAGAAACCACTTCAAATGGGGAGGAAACGGGCAAAGAGATGAGCTGAAGGGAAAAGAACCATGAGGTTTGTCTGCGACTGTCTTGGTTTTAAATCTAGAAACTTTGAGCCCCAAGACCTGCCTCAGCCCAGGGCAGGCAACATCTAGCATGGAGGGCTGGTCACGGAGGAGCGGCCTGCAAACTTCTCTCCCTGGAGATCCAGGACAGTATCTGTTGATCTCCTTGCTCTTTCCAGAATCTCAAGGGCCCACCCTAACCCCCTCAAGCTAAAGCTGACCCCAGGCTTCCATGAGAAGTAAAGACCCTGTTCCTTTCCACCACCAATGTTCCCTGTGTCCCCACCATGTGGCCTTACCTGTCAGAGGAGGCTGCCGCCACCTGGGAGATCTCAGGGAGTTGTGCAGAGCTGCTGCAGGAGAGAGCGACCTTTGTCCTCACCCCCCTCCTCTAGGAACTGCCTTCTCCATATAAGGGAAGATAGGGCTCCAGAGAGAGAGAGAATGGCCGAGGGGGTGGGGAGGCAGGTGCCCGCTGGGTCCCTGGGCACCCACAGCCCAATGACAGCCTGACAGCCAGCAGCGATGAGCCCCACCCTTGGCTCCAGAGCCAGCCAGGGAGTAGCAGGGATGGGGCTCATTTCCGCCCAGGGCCTGAGCCCTGGCTGCAGGTGGACAGCACTTGCCAGGGAGGCGCACAGGCTCGAGACCCTCCCCCTTGCCCACAGAGGAGGGCTCAGCTGTCCTCCTCCCGCCCTGGGCAGTGGAGCCCCTGGGGTCTCGGAGTCTGGACCTAGAGAGCAGGGCCAACTTCGTAACTAGGGTCCTTCAGGGACAGATGGGGCACCCAGAGAGAGCCCTTAACTCAGAACGTCCCTCACTCATGGGCACTGATGTTCTTCCTGTCCTCCCCACTTTGGGGGCACAAGTGCCTCCTGGAGTTTCTATGCGTTGCCATAAACCAGTGCCTTGGACTCTGCTCTGCTGCCCTCTCCCAGGAGCCACAGCTTGACTTTCCACCTCTGGACCTAGGGGTCCGCGTCAGCAGGACAGGAAAGGGGTGCAGCCCCCTTTGTGTTCAGACTCAGAACTGCGGAGTCCCCCACACTGCAGCCCCTAGGAGGGCGAGATGAAGTGGGCCGGGGCAGGCGGCCCCTGCTCCTGACCACACCCTGCTGAGGGTTCCCCAAGCCAGAACTACACGCATGAGCACAGGTGTGCGCCGCAGGTGCTATTTTGCTCATTGTATTCTGTTTCTTTTTGCAATACTGGGAATTGAAACTTTGTGCTGAGTTCGAGTGCCAGTGTTTTGGAGCTTTGTTTTTATTTTCTATTTCTTGTTTTGGGTTTAGAAAGAGTCTAAGTTGCTAAACTTCGGGTGAGCTTGAGCTTCTGATCTTCCTGCCTCAGCCTCCCACAGTGCTAGGATAAGAGGCATCCACCACCACTGGCTGCTATTTCACTCAATTACATGAACAACTAGAAGGAAAAGCTCTTTTTAATTCCATAAGAAATAATCTACACATAAGCCATTGCTAGTGATTTATTGTGAAGAATCTCTTTCTTTCCCTTTTTGGGGGGCTGCACTTAATTTTTTAATTAGTGTGTCATGATTATATTCATCGTGGGGAGTTGGCACATGCATGTAACACATCTCCACTGTTTTTACGTCCCTTCCTCTCCCTCCTGCCTCCCTAACTCCATCTCTTGGTCCCACCCCCTTCCCATTTGCAGAAGACCTATCTCCCTGTTTCATATTATCTGCCTTTTATTTTGCTCTTTTATTTATACTTTGGGCTTCTTGTATAAGGAAAACCATTTGCTATTTAAATTGGTGTGTCTAATTTACTTCACGTAACACTATCGTCTCATTGCATCCATTTTCCTACAAATAACTAAAATTTATTCTTTTTTATGGCAAAGTGATCCCCTATTGTATATAAATACCACATTTTCTTTATCCATTCATCTGTTGGGGGGACATAGACGCTGCTTCCAAGAGTTTAGCTCATATGGGGTGAGCCACTATAAACAAGGGTATGCATGTATCACTGTGATCTAACTTTTCCAGGAAGACACCCAGCAGGGGAATAGCTGGGTGGGCCACAGTTTCTATTTTTAGTTTTTGAGGCATCTCCATATTGATGTCCAGAGTGGTTGTACTAGTTTACATTCATACCAACAATGTAGAAGTTTCCTTTTTCCCCATAGCCTTGCCAGCATTTGTTCTTATTTGATTTCTTGATGCTAGCCATTCTTTCTGGAGTAAAATAGAATCTCAGTGTTGTTTTAATTTGCATTTCACTGTAATAGCCAGAGATGTTGAACATTTTTCCTGTATTTATTAGCTATTTATACTTCTTCTAAGAAGTGTCTATTCACTTCAGTTGCCCATGTTAATTGGATCTTTTACTGGGGGGGCTGTTTTTTTAGTTCTTTATATATTCTAGATATTAGTCCTCCGTCCAAGGAGTAGCTGACAAAATTTTTTGGCATTCGGTAGATTGCCTCTCCACTTTATTGGTTGTTTCCCTCACTGTGAAAAGTTTTTAATTTGCTATAATCCCATTCATTAATTCTTGATGCTATTTCTTGTGCAGCCAGACTCTCTGAACCTAGCACCATTTGTTAAAGAGGGTATTTTTCCTCTACCTTATGTTTTTGGCTACTTTGTCGAAGCTCAGATGGCTGAATGTACCTGATGTTGTTTCTGCAACCTTTGTTCTGTTCCATTGGCCCAAATGTCTTTTGTTTTTTTGTGCCAGTACCATTCTGGTTTTATCACTGTTGCTTTATAGGGGGCTAGGGATATAGCTCAGTGGAATAAGTGTCTGCCTAGCAAGCGCAGGGTCCTGAGTTCGATCCCCAGTACTGCCAAAAAAAAAAAAAAACTGTTGCTTTATAATATAGCTTAAAATCTTAGGTTGTGATTATTCCTGCTTTGCTTTTATTGCCTAGGATTGCTTTTGCTAATCTGGGTCTTTTCTGGCTTCATTCTAGCCACTTCCAGTTTCTGTGTCCTTCTGTGTGCCCCAAGTCACACCTTTTTCCATCTAGATTTATGGCCTGTGGGTTTATGAGGTGCCACCTGCCCCCCCCAAGGCCCCTCTGTCCATATACCCCCAGCAATGACAACCGTCCAAACCAATACATAAATCTGATAACACTGGCAGATGCGGGAAGCAAACAGACCGAGCCCTATGTTGGATGTAGGCAGTGGGGTGGGGGGATGAGCAGTCAAGCAGTTCATTGGACTTAATGCCAGCTCTTCCAGACTCAGCCCCCTCCAAAATCCACACACGCCTGACCTAGCTTCTCTGTTCAAGAGGATGGGACCCCCCTGTCTTGAACTTAAACAAGTGTCTATGCCCTCTCTGTGGTTGTCATCTGTGGCCCTCTTCCATCTAATCATGGTGGAAGGGTTACCCCCAAAACCTGGACATAGGGTTTTTCTGTCGCTTCTGATTCCTGGAGTAGCTCAGTCTTAAACAACAAATCTCTTCCTAAAATGGCTCCTGGTTAAACACTCAAATATAGTGGGTGCTACACTCTCCAACTCTAGCCTGCTATGTAGAAGGAGTCACTTTTAGAGTAAAATTTCATGTTGTTTTTCAGTTTATAATACCTGTTTTAGTTACTTTTCTCTCTTTGCTGGGACAAAATACCCAACACCCAAAGTTAAAGAGGTAAAAGTTTCTTTAGCTCACATTTTGTGGAGGTTTCAGTCCATAATCGGCTGGCTCCAAGGCAGGTGGCACATGGCAGAGGGCAACAGTTCGTGGCAACAGAAGGCAACAAAAGCAACAACAGCAAAAGGGGGAAACAGCATCTTCTCCTTTTATCTGCTCCAGACCGCTGGGATTAGGGTGGTGCTAATACAGTCACTGGAGTGGTACAGCAACCTCCCTGCCTTAATCCCACCATTGTACTAGGAATCAGTCACAAACTCTAGATTCAGCTGCCTCCGCAAAAGCCTGTCCCACACGACTGCATGAGGCCTTGAGGGGACATCCAGACACAAACCATAACAATATCCAGGGGCTTTTCTTAGGTCTAGGGCTTCTGAGCTAGTGTACTCTTTCTCCCTTGGGCTACCGACCTGTATTGAGATAAATCCCCCTCCTTGGGAGCTGGATTAGCTTTCCAGACTGCATTGCTTTTCTCTCTGTGTTTCCTCAGTGTCTCTATAGTTTCTAGATTTCCTATCAATTCCCTCCTGATTCCCAGAGATAGACTTTTTTTCTTCACCAAGTTGTTGTCCAGATATCTTGAATCTAGCTTCTGGAGAGATATATTTTCTTATCAGTCTTCTCTTTTTTTTGAGACAGAGTCTCATTTTGTAGGGTGGCCTCAAAGTCACAGAAATCCTCCTGCCTCAGCCTCCTGAGTGCTGGGACTACAAATGTGCACTGCCATGCTTGGCCCTTTATTTCATTTTTAATTTCCAAGACAATCTCCTTTAACATTTCCCAGTAAATATACTGTCTATGTATACTATATGCACAGAATATCTGTCTGTTTATCTTGTACTTTTTACTGTCCCATATCATATACTTTGCAATGTCATTTTCTTTCTTTCTCAGACAGGGTCTCCCTGTGTAGTTCAGACTTGAACTCACTTTGTAGCCTCAAGCCAGCCTCAAACTCACAGTGATCCTCCCACCTTAGCTTCCCCAGTGCTTAGATTACAGATGTGCACCACCATGCCTGGCTGCAACTTCATTTTCAGTTGTCTCATAGTAACCTATTCAATAGCACAGTGTATGTAACCAGTAGCTCACATTGGACTTGTATTAAAGGCTATATCCTTGTACTGCATGACTGTTTGTTTCTCTAATGCTCCCTCATTCTGAGCTCTAGCCATTAAACAAAGTTCTATCTGAATGTCAAAAACAGAAAATAGAGCCAGGCATGGTGGCACACGTCTGTAATCCCAGTACTCGGGAGGCTGAGGCAGGAGGATCGCTGTGAGTTTGAGACCAGCCTGGGCCGCAAAGTGAGCTCAAGGCCAACTGGAACTGTATAGTGAGACCCTGTCTCAAAAAGACAAAAAAAAAAAAAAAAAAAAAAAAAAAAAAAAAAAAAAAAAAAAAAACAGAAAATAGGGCTGGGACGTAGCTCAGTGGCACAAGTGCCTGCCTGGCAAGTGCAAGGTCCTGAGTTTGATTCCCAGTGCAAAAAAAAAAAAAAAAAGTAAACTGAGCATGATGACATACGCTTATGATCCTGCCTCTCTGGGAGGCTGAGGCAGGAGAATTCCCAAGTTGGAGCTCAACCTGGGCAATTTAGCTACTTAGTGAGATCTTGTCTCAAATTAAAAAAAAAAAAATTAAAACGGGCAGGGATGTAGCTATGAAGACCATGGGTTCAATCCCCGGTACCACATACACACACACACACACACACACACACACACACGTCATGGTGTTAATTTTTGTTTCTTTAGTTGAAATAGACCGCTTTAAAACAGATTTATTGGAAGGACAAGGATGTTGCTCAGTGGTAGAGCACTTGCCTAGTCTGTGCAAGACTGGATTTAATCCCTATAAACAATGAATACCAAATTATATGTATTTTATCTAGAGGGTAAATTCCTAAAAGTGAATTGCTTCAATGAAAAGGTGCCAGCATTTTCATTTTTGATGGCTTTTGTCAGGTCACTCGTCAGCAAGTTTCTAATCATTAACACTTCTGCCAGTGGGGTTGCAATGATGTGCCTATTATCCTGAATTCTCAGGGGCGTGTGTGTGTGTGTACGCGCCCGTGCGCGCACCCGCACGTGCGCGTGCATGTGTGCGTGCGTGCGTGCGTGTGCGTGTGTTCACATGTGTGACAAGCTAAGAATATCTGCCCCATACCAGGCTGTTAGAGACATCTTCATAGCTGACCTCTCCAAAGCCAGAAGCATGGTCGCCTCCCTCCCTCCCAGTAACCCTCCCTAGAGCTAACCACACTCACTTCCTGCCTGGTTATCACCTCCCTCACATCCATCCCTTTTTGCTCTTCTCTTTACTCTGCCTATACTGCAGTTCAGGCCTTCGTTCTGCATCTTCAAGACTCTGTGGCCTCCTAGTAGGGTCTCGTATCTCTGTACCCCTGCTTTAGCTTCTAATGGTGTCTATGCCTGCAAGAAAAAGGCCACTCCCTTGTCCACAGCTCCCGTCCCCCCCCCCCCCCACCCCCCGTGTGTGCCATTACAACAGTTTTGTCATTTCCCACTCCCTCTGTGGCCAGACCCTGAGGCTGTGCTCACTCCTGCCCTGGGCACGCTCCTTGTTCAGGCCACCTTCCTAACTCCTTTCCAAAAGGCTCTGAGCCTCCTTCCAGCAGGGAGCCTTTTCCCATCACCCGGGCGCACTCAGGAGGCAAGGTGTCCCCCATGTACTCTGTCCTCTATGACTGCTCATGCTCTTTG
>PVLD010026880.1:0-21542 GCA_004027595.1 Dinomys branickii
TATAACAGTGTACCCTTGCTTTTAGACTGCTATTAGGGGAATGTAGAATTAATTAAGAGACCTGAACATCATTAACAGTTTTCTATTTAAGTTTTGTTAATACAGTTTTTCTTAAATGCCTTCATGAAGGCACTGGTAGAAAAGCTAATGCTCTGCTTTTTACCGTATTGCCCTTGAAGACTAAGGTTATATTTAACTACAAATTGCTAAATGCTAGCTTCTGCAGCAAAATGTACTTACTGTCTCAAACGGGATTCGTAGCTCAAAAAGTCAAACTCTGCTTCCCAGCCACCATTAACAAAGCACCTTTGCTCTACTGTGCACTTCTGCTGTGATGTTCCTACATTAGGCTAAACCATGGACTGAATCCCTGGAAATTATGAGCCAAATAAACCTCCTTCTCTTTAAATTATAGGTGCCAGGTACTTTGCCTTAGCAACAGGAAAGCTGACTAATACAGAGAGGGAAAGTGACTGCCTGCTGAGAGAAATGCCAGAAGGGGATGAAAGAGTTGGTATACCGAGTAGACAGGTGAT
Organism: Dinomys branickii; assembly: GCA_004027595.1. Lineage (NCBI taxonomy): Eukaryota > Metazoa > Chordata > Mammalia > Rodentia > Dinomyidae > Dinomys > Dinomys branickii. The sequence goes on from PVLD010026880.1 coordinate 537, forward strand.
TATCTAGGCAGGTGAGTGAGTAGGTGACAGCAAAAAGCACTCCAAGGAATGCCTAACAGCATTGTTTGCTCTGTGGACATTTGTGCAAGGCACATTTTTATGAAGTGATCCAGAAAACCAAATGTTAATTTCATGTAGTCATTACTTCTTGCTTGTCTTTATTACCACTAATTATTTGCTTTTTAAATGTTTATGATAACTCATTAATTTAGATTCCCTATCTTGGAGTTGATATTTGAAGAATTGTCCTAAGAGAGCCCTACCCAGCAGCCTGTTGCAGAGGAGCTATAACCTGAATGCTAGTGTGTTCTTTTGTTACAGTGCTGCAAACATTGAGAACAAAGCAATCCATTTCTGATTCATGTATGTTGCTGGCTGTGACAGAATGGCAAGACATAAGACAGATACTATTTGTATAGCAGAGAAATCTAGATAAGCAAACAGAGAGTCAAGAGATTGCCTTTATTAGAAAAACAATATTTGATGATATTGCCTAGCACCAATGAATTTTTAATAAAACTGAGTAGATGGACTACTCCTGCATCTTCATGCTTGCCCTCTTTGGCCCCAGATATATGTGATCTCATGACATGAGCAAGAGCCCTGCTGATTTGTCAGTTAATCAAAAGTTGCCAAAGAAAAATCAATATAAAATAAGTTAATCATCATCTTGTCTTTTCCCCATGACTCTATTGGACTTTAGTTGTCTGAGCTGCCTGTTCTCCATGGCAGCATTACTAACAGTAGTACCTGTGGCCTTGCTTTAAAGGGTGAGAATCTCACTTTTTTTCTCTTCCTCTTGATGAAAGTCTGGAGGCTGGCTCCTTGGAAAAGATGGAAGAATTATTAACATCAGCTACATGTAACCAAGTGTAGCTTTTCCCCTCTTTCTTCTTCAGTCATATTCACAGTAACTCATTTCTTTCTCACACTTGCCCTCCTCTGGACCTATGTGTTTGTGGCCTTGCTCTCACTTCCTGTAAATGGACTCTGAAATGAAGTAATTTAGTTTTGCTTCAAGTGGAATAACATGTTTTAGGTGCCCTTAGTCAGAATGGGGTTGTGTGGCTACCGTACAAATGATGGAACCTTCAAAATTGTATCTACCTACATTTTGTGATAGAAGTCACTTCTTTCATGGAAACAACTACCTCATGGGAAGAATGTGATGTATAGTAGGGATATTTTGCTGAAATCACCTTTCTTCTTTGGAACAAACTTACTTTGAAAATTCTCCTGTGTTACCAAGAAGCTAAGTGATTTGTCCAGTTTGAGTTAGTAGGAGCACAGTGAGATAATTCATCTTTACAGTATTCTGGACACCATTTGAAATCAGTGGAAGAGTGTTTGTGGTCGGAGCCTCAAATCTGCCCTGGATCCCGGTAGCTCCTGGAAATACATAGTTCTAATAGACTGCAGCCCATCTGATGTGATGGTACCATCAGGAGCCCTGGGTGTGGCCTCCAGGTGGCTGTTTCTTTATTTTTCATTGTTATTTGTCACATCAAAAACTCAATTATGAAACCTGCCAAAAGACAATGGCACAAGAAACAAATTCCTTGTCCAAGTCTTACTCAACTTCATTACGGCTGCTGAACTATCTCCAAGAACAAAAGGGCAGGATGATGGGGAAAAAAAAATACTCTAGTTTCAAAGAGAAAATAGTTCCCATCTCTTGTATCAGTCCTGCTCTGAGGTCCATAGAATTGCAAGGTGCCAAAATTGGAAGGAATTGTTTAATCTAGTCCTTTTCATTCTATAGGTAAGAAAACTGAAGCCTAGAGAAAGGAGGGAGTTTAGTAGGGTTATACAAACTTACTATAGCAGGGCTGGGACTGTAGACTTACACATTCACATCTGTAATTTATTGCCACAGACAAAGTGATAAAGATCTTTTAGAATTCAAATTTGGCTCTCCCAAGACAGATAGATTTTAATCAAAGTCATCATTGCTGTTTACATAATTTACATTATTTATATAGAAATAATCCTCACCTTTTAACTTTCAGGTCCAACTGGAGAGTCATACAATGAGACTATTCATTGTTCAGAGCAAAATAAAGAAAACATTTGGTGAGGGCTATTTTTCTTCTTATTTATTACTTATTCCATCTTCTTGAAGATCACAATTTCTGAAGATTAATAATCTTGAGCTAGTTAGAGTATTGATCATCATTAACTCCAAAAGAATTTCCTCAAGCAGGAATTGCAAACAATCACCTTCGGCTTTGGAGGTCTAGGTCCTAGCTTTGCGACCCTGTTTTGCTCTTTACTAATTGTGTGGCCTTGGGCAATCACTTAACTTTTTGGAACCTCGGTTGGTGAACATGGGCATGGTATCATACTTTACAGAGCTGGTTACAGAGCTCCTATCTGATATCACAATGTGAATAAGTGCTTAATGAAGACTAAAGAGCTATGCTCAACAAAAGTGTTAGCTATGAGAGTGCCTATCATACATATTTCATTAAACTAGTCTGGAATGCTTTCACTTCTTGGATAATCTGTTAGGCAATAGAACAGCTCTCCTCTCAATTATTTATACTAATGATAGATGAAGGGAGAACAGATAATAAATAAAAACACAGAAACTCATCTAGATACCAGTTCTTTTCAGGTTTAGAATCTATTGTGTTTGGGGAAGTTCCTGAAATCTTTTCGCTGACAGTGAAACTCAACTGAAGCAGACTTCCAGAGGCACATCTTGTGTAAATCCTTGCCCTCTCTGAGACTCAGTTATATACTTATAAAAGAGGGGAAGACCCATGATATCCATGTGTCTGTGAGTCTTGATACGTGGAAGTTACCAGGGAAAAGCCAGTTTTCAATGGTGCCCAAAGTTTGGTAGGGCAGCTTGAGTTGGACAAATATTGGAGGGAAAAAAAACCACAAACTGTCCAAGTGGTATTGCCTCATTAATGCGATGAGCAAAGAGAGAAGTCATTATTGGGTGTGATAAAGCATTTCCAACATTTCAGGTATTGATCAAAAGAAGAGGTCTAAGAAGAGAGTGAAAATAGCATCTGTGGATAAGAAGGGCTAGGATGACAGCAATGTCCAGTGCTGCTGTCGCACAGGGGATTGCACAAGAGAAGTCCTTTTGTGCTATTTCTCTACAGGGGTCACAACTCTTCTCAATTCACCTGACTTTTCCTCTCTCCTTTCAATCACATCCTTTTCAAAATTCATCTCAGAAGTGTTTGGGAGCCATTCAGAGTATAACTTTTGTGGAAACCAGCGAGCAGAGACCCAAGGTACTGGTAAGAGATAATGTCTTCATCTAAATGGACTGTGGCCAATCAGTTTGGCTGACATTATATTCAGAACAATCTTGCTACCAGGTACACTAATTCCCATGTAATTTTGGGAATGATGCCTTTCTGAATGTAGCTTTTTTTTTTTTTACTATTTACATGAAAAATGGAATGAAAATGACATGTGGTGTCCCTTCATGTTTTCTCCTTGTAACCCATCTAGTACTCTTTCAGCATTTGAGAATGTAATGACAGCAAGTAAAATAAGAGAAAATTGTTCTCTCCTGACATCCTGTGCCATTGGTGTAACCTGCACTCTGAGTCTTCCTGCCAATGGCGGGGGAAGGCGGGGGTGTCACTGTATGTGATTTGGGATTTTTGTCCTAGGGTGGTCTGTAATGTTGCACAGAAGTCAGCCTTGGTTTTATATGCCATGCATTCCCAGCAATTATATCTTAAATCAGACTTAATTATATAAAATATGTAGAGACAGACCCATGAATAGCAACAAGCTATTAGAAATGAAGTATAAATGCATAATAGCATCAGATAAGGGGCTCATCAGACAGTATCCATTTTATAATATTATTGCAATTTTAATTATGAGTTTCTTATATATTCAGAATATCACACCTTTATAAGACATATGATTTGAAAATGGTATCTTCCATTTGGTAGGTTGTCTTTTCATTTTTAATAATGTCCTTTGAAACACAAAAGCGATTTAAGTTTTATGAACAGTCCACTTCATCTTTTTTCCTATTGATTGCTTGTGCTTCCAGTGCTACGTTTAAGCAAATGATACCAAATTATATATATATATTTTTTTCACCTAAGAGTTTATAGATATATTTATCAATTAGATTTAAGTATTAATCCACATTGAATTAATATTTGTATGTAGTTTAAGGTAGTGTTCCAAATTCAGGGATATATTACTGTATTCAACCTACCATTATTTTGTTGAGAATGTAATAGTCTATCTTCATAAATGATATTGGTCTATAGTTCTCCTTTCTTGTGATCTCTTTCTCTGATTTTGGAATCAGGGTTATACTGGTCTCAGAATTTATTGGGAAGTGTTCTACTTCTGTTGTTTGGATGAGTTTATGAAGGATTGGTCTTAATTCTTTAAATGTTTGGTAAAAATCACCAATGAAACCATCTGGTCCTGAGCTGATTATAAATTCTGTCTCTTTATATATAGTTCTATTCATTTTCTATTTTCCTTGAGTCCTATGAATTTGTCTATTTCAGCTACATTATCTACACTGTTGGTGCAGAGTAGTTCATGGTGCTCCTGATAGCACTTTTTATTTCCTTTAAGTCACTAGCAATGCCCCTCTTTCTTTCCTGATTTTAGTAATTTGAGTCCCCTTTATCAGTCTAAAAGTTTGTCAATTTTGTTGATCTTTTCAAAGAACCAACTTTAAGTTTTGTTTACTCTCTCTCATGTTTTTCTATTTCAGTTATATACATTCTATTCTTTTTTATTTCCTTTTGCCTATTTTGAGCACTTTGCTGTTCTTTTTCTACTTTAAAATGCACAGCTAAGTTATTGATTTGAGATCTTTCTTCTTTTTAATATAGGCATTTAGCACAATAAATTTCCCTGTAGGCACTGTTTTCTCTTCTATAACTTTTGCTATGTTGCATTTTCATTTTCATTCATTTTGTAGTATTTTCTAATTTCCCTTGGCATTTCATTGTGATCTATTGGTTATTTAGGATTGTGTGCATTTTATTTACACATACAGGTGAATTCCTCAAATTTGCCTCTGCTATTATTTTCTAATTTCATTCCTTTGTGATCAGAAAATATAATTTGTATAATTTCAGACTTTTTAAATGTATTGGGACTTGCTTTATAGCTTAACATGTGTTCAGACCTGAAAATCATTTTATGTGCTCTTGATAAATATGCTGTACTGTGGTTGTATGGAGTGTTCTGTTGATGTGTGTTCCATCTAGTTAGTTTATAGTGTTGTGCAGGCCTTCCATTTCCTTGTTGATATTCTGCCTACTTGTTCTATTATTGAAAGTGGGAACCTGAAGATTCCAAATATTATTGTTGAATTGTCTATTTCTTCCTTCAGATTTGTCAGTTTTGCTTCAAGAAATTTGGGCTCACTTGATACAGTATATAAGCTCATAATTTTCATACCTTCTTGGTGCATTGACACCTATTTTAAAGTGTCTTTTGTTGTTTGTATTAGTAATTTTTGTCTTAACATGTTTTTTTTCTGATATTTCTATAGCTATTCCAGCTGCCTTTTAGCTGCAGTTGGTGTAGTTTATGTTGTTCTCCATTCTTTTATTTTCAGTGTATTTGTATCTTTGAATCTGAAGTATGTCTCTTCTAGACAACACAAACTTGTCCCATGTTGTATTAAATTTATTTTACTCATTCAGTCCATTTGTACATAATGTAAGTAGTTTCAATAATATACAAAAGTTTTTTTCCTATATAAATCCATATCTTCCTCCACCTTGAGCTATTACTGTGATACAAAAGACATTGTATGATCATCAACACAGATCTATAATTATTGGTTCTTTACGTGTATTTTAAATGAGAGAAGAGGGAAAGTTACAACCAAAAATATATACTATTTTCTATATTGACACATTTAATAAACTTCATAAGTTTTCTTTAATTTTTTCATACAGATTCAAGCTATGGTCTGCTACCATTCATTTCACACTGAAGGACTCCAAATGTTTCTTAGGGTGCATACCTGCTAGCAAAGAACTCCTTTAATTTTTTTAATCTAAGAATATCTTAGTTTCTCTGTCATCTTCAATGGATAGTTTTGAATAATATAAAATTGCTGGGTGGAGTCTTTTTCTTTTGGTACCTTGAATACATTTCTTTACATTTTCTTGTCATCCCACTTTCTGAGCAAAAGTTAACTCTTAATCTGATTGAGGATCCATTTAATGCAATGAGTTGTTTTTCTTTTGTTGTTTTCAAAATTCTCTTTGTCTTCTTCTTCTGACAGTTTGATTATGCTCTGTTGACTGTGGATGTCTTTGATTTCCTTCTACTTGGAGTTTGTTTGGTGTTTTGGACATGAAGATCAATGTTTTGCATCATTTGAGGGAAGTTTTTAGCCTTTGTTTCTCCATCTTGCTATGTCTCCTCTCTATTTGGAGCTTCCATTGTATGTATTTGGAGGTTGCACAGGATCCTAAAACTTTAATTTTCTTCGTGCCTTTTTTCTTTTCCTTCCTCAGACAACACCATCTAAGCTGACCTAACTTGAAGTTTGATAATTCTTTCTTTTGCTTGCAAAAGCTGAGCCTACTGAATCTCTCCTTTCAAGTATTATAAAATTCAGTTAAAATAAATTTCACTTCTAGAATTTCTTTCTTTCTTTATTTCTTTCTTTCTTTGTTTCCTTCCTTCCTTCCTTCCTTCCTTCCTTCCTTCTTAAAATCTCTACCTCTTTGTCTTAAGTCCTCTGTTTGGCAAGGGCTTATTTTCCTACTTTGCACTAGTTCTTTATAAATTGTTTTCTCTCATGTTTGGATATTTTAAATGTCTGTTTTAAAATCCTTATCTAGTAAGTCCAACATCTGGGCTTCCACAGGGCCAGTGTTCTCACTTATTTCTTTTCCCCTACTACGAGCCGTGCCTTGTTGTTTCTCCGCATGTGTAGTAACTTTCTGCCAAAAACTAGATTTTAAAATAATGTAATGTAACATCTCTGGAAATTGCATTCTTGTTTTTCCCAGACTATTGCTTTGGGGTTTTGTTACTGTGAAGGTAGTTATCTATTACTGGCCTTTCTGAATCAACTCTATAAAGTCTGTACACTTTGTCTTGTATGTCCACTGAAATCTTTGTTCAGTTAGTTTAATTGTAGTCAATTAATAATTGGACAGTGATTTCCCTAAATGTCTGGAGCCAAAAAGTCTCAGTTTTTTTTGAGGGGCTGTGTGTATACATTGGGGCCTACCTTTCACAGTCACCTGGAACTTGACAACCCTGCTTACATCTTCATCCCTTGTGTGCTCAGAAACCCTGTGTCAGTTTGAGGTGAGGACATAGGATTTTCTTAGTTCATTCTTGAACTTGAGTAGTGCAGCCTGATGAGTGCACACAGCCCTATGTTCGCTTAAGCCTACTAGGTCCCTAGGGATATATAAGAATTTTGGACCTTAGGGATATCTCACTCCCCAGTTTTCTCTTAAACTTTATTTGTTTTGCTTAGTATTTGCCCCAGCTATTATCCCCTTGCCACAAGGAAGCTCCATAGTCAAATCATTGCCTCTAATTGATTTTACACCTGCCCTCAGGGAAAAAGGCTTTTGACCAGGTGAACTCTATACTAGTTCAAATAAAGATAGCCTGGATAATAGGGTCATTTAGATAATCATCAGAGAAGTAAACCATTGACAGTTCACTGAAAGTGAGGCTTTGAATAAAATCCACTCCTATTGTGTCTCCTTCTCTGGGTGCCAGGCTGCTGGTTTTCACCGTAACCATGGGCCCTTACTTTTAAATACAATCACAGAGCTGGGGATGAGAAGTAGGAAGAAGATAGAATGCCTGAAGCTCACTGGTTCTTGCTTTTGCAACGCGGGATTGAACAAAGCATCTTCACACTGAGCTCTATCTTCAGCCCCTCTTTTAAATTTTCTGACAAGGTCTCACTAAGTTTCTAACTTTTCCAGGCTGGGCTTGAACTTGGGGTCCTCTGGCCTGAGTGTGCCAGAGTGCTGGGATAGAGGTGTGTGCTACCACACCTAACTAAGCTCACTGTTCTTATCAGCATTCAGCATTTTCTTGAATAAATGCTCCTCCTATTGTTGTAATCCATCTGTTAATTCTAAGAGCTCATAAAATTTAGTTCTCATTGTAGATTGTATGGAATATATACATATATATTATATATATATATACATATATATAATCTATATATAGATATATATAGTATATATATGGTTTTGTTGACCTCCTTGTAGGTTCAAGACATGCAATATTTTTAGGTAGGTCAGAAACATATATAATAGTTATGCTAAGAAAAAAGATGATCACATTTTTTGTCATTAAAAATTATGGACTAGGTCTTACTCTGCTTTAAGAAGTAACAAATATAGATGCATGAAAAAGAAAAAAATTGAATATTTTGCACTTACAGATGTTATGCATCTCAACTCTTAAATAGAGACAGTGAGACAGTGCCACTGAGTTTACTCATACAAAAAGAAAAAGCAGAAAATATATTCAAATAAGTTGCAAAAAGTCAGTCTACTTTAGCTATATTTCATAAACATGAGAGAAAAGAGTACTTAATCAATTTGATTGTAACAAAAACTTTAGTTCCATTAAATTTTGCTCTTACTTTTATGATGAAGAAAATTTTTTCTTGGTCCTTATTCTGATTTTTTGTTTTGTCCTATTGGTAATATTTCAATGCCTATGGATGATAAAGCATATTTTCCCATGGTGCTGGTTATCAAACCCAGGAACATGTGCATACATGTGCCATGCCGAGAGAAGTATAGAGGTTGTAGGGGATTGTAAGAGCTGATAGAATTCAGAGTTGGACACAGTGGAGAATGCTTCTCGAAGAAAATGAAATGTAAATTGACACCCAACGAACAAGGAAGATGGTGTTCAGGTAGAAAGTGAAACATGTGTAAAGGTTCATAATACTGTGAAAGAAATGTCATAGAATGTGACAAGGAAAGGATGAGACACGAAACTAGGAGTTTTATAGGGGAAAAAGATGAGGATTTTATAAGTAAAGATATATATTTTACTCTAAAGGACATGGGAAGCCAATAGGGAGTCTCAAGCTTTGCAAGATTATTATTGCAGTATCTCTAGCACTTAAAACATGAACCAATACATAGTAGTGATTAATTAATAAATTAGTTTCATAAATACTACTTTATTTATAAATAATTAATTGGGTTCATGCTCATACATTCTTATTTTCCAGTTATTCTGAGTGTTAGTGTAAAGCAAAGATCATTGTATCAGTATCCTTTTATAATCGTAAAAGCTACATAGGACTCAAAAGAGAGATGTTTATGTAAGATACAGCTATTGTTATTACATTAGTAGAAATTCAAACAAGATTTTCAAATATTTACAAATTCATTTAAAATTAATAATAAAATCATAAGATGTTCACATTTTTTCTTTAAGAAGTTTTCTAAAACAAAAAATTTTCATTTAATAGTAGACAAGTGGATTTTCAATATGTGCTTCTGCGCTCAATCTGCCCTCTATTAGAGAGAATTAGAGGGAAAATTTGCCCTCTAATGGGTACACAATTAAATAAGCAACAGCGTTTTAAATATCTTTTTCAGATAATTAAGGATATTTTCTCACATAAAATATGACAAGTAGTAGTTTCTTAAGAGTTATTTAAATGTGAAAACAGGAAGTATACCAACTAGATTTTTGCTTTTAGTTACATTAAAATCTATGTCACATTATACCTGAATCTTCCCCCATTGTGTGATTTTTGTATCACAACACACCATTTGTTTGAAAATATGGGTGACTGAGTTCTGCAGATCTGCCCAATAGGAACATACTTCATTTTATAGCATCAGAACTTCACATCCATGAGTATCACTACTCTTCACAGCAGAAAACGCTTTAAGTATAAGGAGGTTGTCAAGCTTCAGAGTGAAAGATACATGTTTTCCTAAATTGTAGTTTTTGCTTGAAACTGGAAACTTTATCAGTTGGCTAAGAACACCTTCAGTTCTTTTCCTTAAAGTAACAGGCTCTCTTTGTTTATTTCTGAGAAACTGCCTGCCAGTACTCAAATCTGAATAATAGTGTATCTGTCAGTCTTTCAAATAAAAAGTGTCTCATAAAAAGGTGTCTAAGTTATATCATAGCTCATTCATATGCATGGGCTTCTTCTAGATGGCCATCATGCTTCAGTATGTATGCAGCAGAAGGGCAGCATGCCCATTTTGCATTTCAGCACACATAGTGGAGGGTCAGGATTTACTAAAATTAGCTTGTACTGCTTCTTCAAGTACATTCTTAAGCGAAGGCATTTTGAAATATGTGCCCTTTATAGTGAAACTCTAATGACTACCTTTGTGATTTGATGTCACTGATCTGACTCAATGTAAGATGCCTGGCAGTTTTATCCCTCACAGCTTCTGCACTGTCATTGCAATTGTGATCACATTTGTTTGAGGAAGAACCATGACTTTGAACAACATTATTCAACACTTGGACTATTTCAGCAGGACTAGTGTCCCCTCCCAAGCTGTCACATAAGAGACCTTTGATGATTAATTCCTGTTGCCATTCGATGAATGTAAGCAAAACAGCAATTCCAGCTCATGCCTGTGTATTTGTATATTGTAAAGCCAAAATGCAATCTATAGAAAGTGTATTAACTCCATTTTTATGTTTGCACCACAATCTTTAGTTCAATGAGTTTGTTTCTCTTTCATTGGAAAATGACACGATTCCATCTACTGACTCTTCATCCAGCAGGCTTTCAGCAATATCAACCCTACAATGGTTTATTATTTTTCCACTATTTTGTGTTCTTCTCCAGCTAATGTAATGCAATACATTAGCCTATAGTATGTTTCAGTGGCTTTTTTATTTCTATTTGGAAAAACTGTAACAGCTTTGACTTTGAAGAGCTCATAACATTTACTTTTAACTATAGAATTCCATTTTTGTTAAACTCTGAATGATTGATTTCAATATAACTCTACAGCTTAGCTTACAGTATAATATTATTCTTAAATGTTCTGTTGCATTAAACACAATAAGATAAATCACTTGTATCTGTATAATCCAGAGAGAGAGAGAGAGTGTGCATTTGTCATTTTATCTTTTGGTGCTGGAGATCAAACCTGGGGCCTCACATGTGAGCTTCACCTGTAGCACCCACCATACTTTTGTTTCTTAATTATAATCTGCAAAGAAGGTCCCTTTTCTCCATAACTCAGAGAACAATCTGTTAAATCAGTTTCATAGCTTTTATCATCCTTACACTATATAATTTAGCTATCAGCTGAGCCAGTGAGGCTTATAATCTGCATCTTTGAAGCTAACTATCCATTCTTAATTATCAGAAAAGATACGTTGGAAACTAATATTTTCTTATTGTATAATAACATAAAAAACCTAGAGAGTTATAGGCAAACTTTACAATTTAGATTTTTTCAAAAGCACTAAAGTATTATTAGAAAACAAGGCTACAAAATGTATTCACTTCTCACATTTTCTCACAGATAGAAAACTTCTAGACATCAGAATGACAATTTACAAAATAATAATGAGGATATAGGATTAAGGTAGTTATAAGCTAAATACCTCATAGAAGCACTAAATTCTCGGTATGAAAAAGTATAAACTAAGTTAACCTATAGAAATACATGTATCTATACCTTAAGCTTGCCGTTTTAGATTATAGAATACATATCACAAGCTGATAAAAGTGCATATTTGATTTTTTAAATTTATTATAATAAAAAACACATTATAATTAATTACCTTTGAAATACTCTCCCTCATTTTGAACTTGCTTTACCCATCATTCTTGGGCCACTTTCTAAAGCAGTTCTAGAGGTCCTCACTTGTGAATATTTTTACCAGGTATGATAAAAAGAATACAGTAAATGCGACCCCTGAGTATCTTCCAACAGAGGGCAGGCTCACAAAAGCATTGTGGTGTGTTATTCCCTGCGAGACTTTGGACATTTCCCACAGTCAAAAATGACCATGACTCCTAAATGTTCTCAACAGATTTAAGGCATGGACTCAGTCATGAAAAAGACAATCATGGAAAAGAACTTCCAGAACTGCTTCAGAAAGTAGCAAGAATGCTGGGATGGGAAAAGCGTGCTGAGGAGGAATATTTTGAGGGGGATTAATGACAATGTGACCTTTACTGTAAAAAACTTTAAAATTATACATTCACCATATTTTTCAATCACAACTCATATTTCAGAGCAGTAGTGTCATTTTATGCCATGTTGCTTGTAGAAAATTCCTTTGAACACTTAGAAAATAAGAGTGAAAGGGCAAATACAGTCTTAGGATTCTTTTAAAATAGGGTTAGCCTTAGGATCCCTGAGAGGGTCTCCGAGAACTGTAAAGAATGGACACCAGAGCTGGGTTTGCTGATGAGTATCACTAATCCCAGCTACCCCAGAGGCCGAGGCATCAGGATGACAAGTTTGAGGCCAGCCTGGGCAACATAGTGACACTATATCCCAATCAATCGATTAGCCAACCAGGCCGGGGGTGAAGTTCTGTAGTAGAGTGCTTGCCTATCAGTATGTATGAGGCCTTGGGTTCCACCCCACTGCTGGAGAAAAAGAGAAGAGAAAAAGAGGTTGTAATAAAAGCTGGAGAAAGCCATTAAAAGGCTGTTGTTTCTCCAAATTAAGAGTGCATCCGAATCAGATGGCAAGGCAACATTTCCAGGGTTTTTGATTCACTAGGTTTAAATTTGAGGTCTCCAAATTCGCATTACTAACAATTGCCAAGGTGAGTGACAATGCTGTGTATTTTAGGGCCACGCTTTGAGAACTAACTGCATGAGACTTTTCTGCTCGCTTCAGATCTCACCCCCAGATCGACTGGATATGAATGATATGAATAAGATTCCCAGGTGATTTATATGCACATTAAAGTTTGAGAAGAACCCTAAACCTGAGGATGATGGAAAATGTACAAGTTTACAAGCTCTTTATAAGAGACAAAAAGAATACTTTGTGTCCGGATACAGGGAAGTGAGGGGATGGGAAAAACCTTTAGGAATCCTTTGGTTTTTTCTGACTTGAGCAAACGAGCAAGTGGTGATTCTACTGGACAAAGAACACAAGAGATGAGATGAGTAGATTTGGAGCAATAGTATTTGAATTCAGGAGTAAGTTGATTGAGTACAGAAAATTAGGGTTAGGGTTGGCATTAAGGCTAATGTCAGTCTTTTAACCCTCATATTGTTAGTTTTAGGGAGCAGTTTGTACTCTTTAAAAAGAGTTAGGTGGGCAACCCATTCAGGATCCCTCCTGTCTCTCAGGAGCTGTTCTCATTCCCCATTTCCCACTCCCCATTCCTATTCTCCAATAAATTTTCTTACTTAACCTCCAAAAATAGTTAGACACGCATGCAGGATTCTATTTTTAGCTCAGACTTCATTTGTGGTAGATATAAATTAGTAAAAAGTAAGGCTCTTCTATAGGAGGAATATTTAAAGCCTGTCTATCATCCGTACAGCATTTAAACACAAGTGTGTGCGATGGAGGCACCAGGTAACTCGTAGAAATCTAGCAAGCACCACCTATCCGTAAGTCCAGCTCTGAAGAACAGAAGAGGATATTCTAGGTTTCTCAGAGCACAGCAGACCAGACCGCATGACTGTCATAAGTGGGTAAACCGTGTGTGGTGCCCTTTTGGAATAAGGAGCCAGTCTCATCACATCCTTTTACTGTCTTCCAAAAGTCCCTAGTTAAACAGCATCTTGATATATTAACACCTATAGCTACCTATGTGCCTGACCAGCCGTGCCAGTATTCTGACACACTAAAGCAGGCTGCACAGGGTGAGTTCTCTCCAGTATGTCATGAACTAGTTGGATTTCTGTGTGGATGCAAGAGACATTGTAGCAACCTCGTTGGTCTCTCATTCTATCCCGGAGAGAAACGGTTGTGGGTATGAAAAAACTAAAGACAACAGACAAGAGCTGGGGTCAGGTGGAGTCACCTCTTGCCTGATGAACAAGAGGACTGACTTCAACAGTAGGGGCATTTATTTTATACACTTGCAAAGTTAGTATCGTGGGGGGTAATGTTGCCTAGCAACTAAGGACTGTAATTGTGCAGGCAGGATGCTTTTTTCAATACTGAGGTAGCTTGACCACCTGAGGTGCTCTGACTTTGTCCTGCCCTCACACACATGACCAACTCCAGCGGCTCCCAACAAGGCATTCAACTTTTAACCACTGTTTTTATTTGATCCTCATACCACAGCCAGGTATGGTAGGCTTTGTACTGTGTTCATCTCCATTTTACTGATTAGGAAAGTGAGTTTTAAAGAAGTTAAATGACTTGTCTAGAGTTACCCAAATGGTAAAAGGATGAGCTGTGACTGAGCCCCGGGTCTCTGGATTCCAAATTGGGTGCTATTTTCACTATAATAATGGAACATGTTATTTCAGCTTAACGTCAGATATATCTGCAGAACTTTGGTTCCTTTTTTTCCTTTTAGATTTCAATTTCAAGAGCTGACTTGCATAAAATGTTCAAATAATGGCACCTGATTTCTTAAAATAGCTTCATTCATAATACATTACAGGTTATTAGTGAGATTTTATTTTAATGGTCAAGCAATTAATAATGAGTCACAGCAAAATGTCCATGGGGTGAAAAGAAATGCTTACCTTGTCACCAACTCTTTCATTATCCCCTGTGCTCTGTATCCAGATCAATCAATAGTTAATTAATAATGATGTGCTTCCTGAAGTACAAGGTTATAAATTAATTTGATGCTCATATGCATATTTTCTGTAGAAAAAAATGAGTGGAAAACGCCTGCCAAACCCATCTCATTGTAAGAAAATGTATGTAATGATTACAAGCATGTAATAAGAATGGTTGGCTTAGCCAAATGTTTGTTCATTTTCATTTGAGCTACTTCCATGCAGTTTGTGGAAGCAATGCAATCAGTTGAGCAGTGTGGCAGATTTAAATCAGTAATAAAAGCCCTGGGGAAATTAACAAGACAAAACATTAACCGCAGACTAAACATTAACATATATTAGCATTTTTATTATACCTGTAGAATTGTTAAATGGGCCTGGTTACTACTATTAAAAAGTTTATGTTGTACATCACATAATTTCAATGTATATTTTATTTAAAAACTTTTAAGATTTAATTAAACAAAATTATACAATGGCATAATAGATGATTCCAGAGAATGAAGTTCATTATTTTATTTTAACTGGAAACCTTTGGAATTCCCAACTCCAGCCCAAGGTACCTCAAAACAAATGCCACTGTAATATTCACCTAAAGCAGTCCATAAGATCAAAGTTGACATTAAAATTACATACCCCTAGAAGAAGTTGTATTTTTTATTCAGGGTTCTGATGAGTCCATCAATAACCAAAGACTAAGTTACTAAGTATTTAGCAGCATTTCTCAGAAATCACTCCTTGGGTATAGCAGAGAAGTTATTCTATAAGTAAAACCGAAAAAGTCCTCAAGAGAGCCTACCATCTAGATTGCCTCAGATGCAGCTCGAGAGAGGCGAACTGTGCTGATCTCCTAACACAGTTCTGTGGGACGGCCATCATCTCTTTCAAAAATGGTCAGATTTCCAAGGACAATGTCATGTGTCCATGGCTCTTTTGCTGCCATGGACTCAATAATGAGAACTATTCTATTTCTGCTTCTTCCCACACTCCTTTCCCTTGGTTTCCCACGTCTTTCCTCTTCTTTCTGCTTTTGTGGGCCATAGACTCACCTCTTACATATTTCTTGAGAAACAAAATGGAAAGTATGTCATTTATCTAGACCAAATAAGTCCCTTACGATTAGTCAAAAGTGGGAGAGAGCCGAAATTTCATATTAATGTAGTAGCAGCAAGCAGCACCTCCCACTTCCAATTCCTTTTAGGCTATTACTGATAAATGCTTGAATCTGTTGTGAACTTTTAGTCATAGGATTAAGCTCGAATCTCCATTTTAAGTCAGATATCAGACTTGTTTAAATTATAGGAATTACAGATTTTGGAGCTCTCCAAAAAATCTGAATTCAAAAACCAGGGTTCAGGAACATCCTACAGGCCGCAAACAGCAAAGGAAACCTTTCGAGGAACTGCCTCTCCCATGGAACTTGACACTCGAGGTGCTTCAGTTGATTGACAACTGACTCTTAGCTCACAGGTGAAGTAGTTGAAATCATTGCACTATTAGCTTAGAGCTACTAGAATTACTTCTTGAAACCTAGGTTAAAATTAGGTGTCATTTTTCTGTTGGTCTTGAATTTTAGCCTTTCCTTGTAGTACATTTTCATATTTTTCCACAATAATCACTGTGCACTGGGCTGTACCCAATACTGGGGCGCCCCTGAGTCTATGCTGACAGAAATCCATGGCACAGAGGGAAACATCAAGCACAAAAGCACAGGTTTTGGGTCAGACACACCAGTGTCCAAGTGTCAACTCTGCCATTTACTGCACTGCAATTTTGCTTAAATTCCTCAGTTTTGAGCTTGTTTCATTATCTCCTAAATGGGATTAATAATACCAATACCTACTCTGTGTATCTCATGGGGGGTTGTTTTCCTGACTCACTGGAGAGGGTGGAGAAGAGATGTAGAAGTTACTTGTGGAGCGCTAGGCTGGAGTCACATACTATGTTCAAAATATGAAGTATTGATATTGGTGAGAAATTTACAATATAGGCCATCTTTCTGTAAAGCTCAGCCATTCCAAGTAAATGATCCAGCTGCAGTTTTGGCCCTTAAGAGTACCCAGAACCAACAGCAAGTAGGAGGCTTAAAAGGAATGTAGTTAGATTTTTTAACCAATGAAGTATTTGCATTTCTTGACATATCAATTACGGAGCGCAGGTGTGAGCTGCATCAGGCTAACCTTTAAAAATCCTCAGTAATGATTGGGTTCAGGGCACACTACTCCAATATATGGCACCATAGCATTCGAAAAAATAGCAGGTGCAGGAAGGTCACACTAACCTTCCCCTGCCTGTTCTCCTCAGAAGTAGATCATAAAACCTGGGTGACTCTCACCAGAAGTACATCATGAGAAAGGTACCTACTGTGTAACTGGGGATACAGAGAAGAATATGAGCAAACAATTTACTGTGTTCACTCCAGTATATTGCATGAGATCACAGCACCTTTGTCCAATCACACTCCCCCCTTATCTACTTCATCAAAATTAGCATAAAATATACAGGTTTCCCTGTATCTTTGGAAATTCTTTTTGGTACTCAGAATCAAACTCATGACCTCACACTTGCCAGGCAGGCGCTGTGCTGCTGAGCTATATCCCTGGCCTTACCTATTTCTTTCGCCCTTCATTTGTGAATGCTCTCATGTCACGTAAAACTTACATTAAGCATATTTGTGTGATTTTTTTTCTGGTTAATCTTTTATTGTAGGTGTTTCTGTCATGAGCCGGGCAATGGGTAAAGAAAATACTTTTTCTTCCCCTGAAATAGCATACTCCCCTATGAAGGTATTTTCACCTGTTTTTTTCAAGGGAGCTTAGAATAAATTATGACACTTCAAACACCATATCTTCCTTCTTTATATCATGCTAGAGCTAGAGGTGGAATGAAGTTGTGACACCAGGTTAAAGCAAAGCATTACTGGGGCTGTGTATGTTAAGTGAAATAAGCCAGGCACAGAAAAACAAGTACCACATGACCTCCTTTGTATAGGGAAGCTAAAAAGTTAACTCGTACAAGTTGAGAGTAGAATGGTGGTTGTCAATGGCTAGGGAACGTCCGTAAGGAAGATATGAAGAGGTTAGTTAATTGGTACAAGAAGGGACAAGAGGAGTAAGTTCTAGTGCTCTACAGCACAGTATAGTGACAGTAGTTAACAATAATTTGTTGTCTATTTTAAAAGAACTGGAAAATATTTTAATATTTCAGACACAAAGACATGATAAATATTTGCAGTGATGGATGTGCTATTACCCTGAAGAGAGCCCAGCAGGATGTTGACATATCACACTTTAGCCCACAAATATGTACAATTATGAGTCAGTTAAAAAACTAAGTGGGATTTTACGTCGGATCTCCTGATGTCCATCTTGCTGGGCTCTTCACTGTATCTTGCTGGCCCCTAGACGTATGCTTACTTCATGTTTGTACAAAGGCAATGCCTCTGGACCCAGATGGAAAGGAGATGGTGCTGGGGTTACTAGAGTGGCTTGTGACCGGAATACAGTCATAGGTCCTGCCTTCTTAAATTCCAGGACTTGTAACACTTCAGGGCACTATTGCTTTCCATGCCACTGATTATGGAACCTAAATGAAGGCACCTTTAGGAATCATGGTTCATGGGAAACAAAAAGGTTTTATATTCCAGATCTTTTGCTAGAGATACTCACCTAGCCAATAAATTCACTCCAACTAATCATATTTAAAAGTAACAACATTCTTGACTAGGTACATTACTCAGTGAAAGGAAATTGAATTGCACTTCTTGTTTAAGAGCCTGAAACTCCTGGCAGGCTACTGATTTCTGAAATGCCACTTGGGAGGCTGGCTTTTTTAGCAAGTAGATCGAAAGAACTAAGACCCAGGTCTCCCAGCATAGCCTGATGTTTCTTAACTGTGAAGCTGAAAGGACCTCTTTAATGGGAATGCTGCATCTCTTTGTAAATTATGTTTCCTTTTAGTGCCCACTTCTCAAAATAAACTCATACCATTCACCTCTAGCTCATATAGCATGGAGGTGAAAGATGTAGGGAGAGGAGCCCAGGGAGGGAGGATAAATTTGACAAATGCTTTGTATATGAGAAGACTTTGCTTCATGGCAGATTTGTGGAAGAAAATACAGCCTGTCTGATAAGATGTGGCACATTTCAGATGGGGCAGTGAGGGTACTGGCAGGACACCCTGTCTGGCCCTTACCCCACACAGAGCCTTGGGAAGTCGGCTTGCTAATGCCACATTGGGTGCCTTGGGAAGAAAGGTCAGACTGCAGACAGGCTACATTCTCCTTTGTTCTTAACCTTTCTACTTCTGCCCCAGCTGCACCCCTTTCCATTAGGTTGGACTGCAGGGTGAGAGTGAGACAAATACTTTAAAGTCTTTCTGTGGCCCAATTAGTATTCTCTGATGTAAAGGGCTGATTTTCAGTGGGTAGGGGGATTTCACAGTTGTGGGTTGTAAGTAGACAAGTTGCTGGGAAAGATAAATGAAAGATTTTATTTTGATGCTGCATTTGGAGCAGGTGTAGGTGAAGGGATATGTCACGTGTACCTGAATACGCTAAGAGTACTTTGGTCTTGGTGAAAATAATAACCAGCTATTTGTGGAGCAAAAATAAAGGTTTTATTTTCCTGAAGTTTCATCTGCAATTGAGCATATACAAAAAGTAAATAAAGTATACATATTAAAAACATGTATGTCTATACACATAATTTTGTAGGGCACAGTCTGCCCTCCGTTGTCTGTAACTGCGTTATATAATTTGAAAGTGATTGGAACTTAACTGCGCAGCCCAACTGGCAGCCCCTGGGCTAACGCACCTGCCAGGGAAGATGTATTCAGAGAATATAGATGCTTTATTTGAAGTTAATATTATCCTAAGTTAAGCAGCATCACATAAGCACATAGGAAAAATTCAGTGTCATACATTCCATCCCCAGATAGCATATTTGCAAGTGTCTGCAACTCTTATTTCCTTCTCATTAGAACAAATTATTGAGACTAGCTGGTCTGAGCATCAAATGATAGGTGTTGTCTTTCATAAGGGGGAGTGATTCTGCTGCTGATCCTAGATTTTTTTTCTAATTGAAGAATTTATTTAAGCCAATCACATACTTGTAATCCCTGCTACTGTGGAGGCTGAGATAGGAGGATCTTAAATTCAAGGCCAGCCTGGGTAACTTAGCAAGACACTGTCTGAGAACAAGAACAAAAAAAGCATTTATATGCAAAGTCTTCCAAACCCATACAAACTAAATGCCATTTAAACCATTATATAAGAGAGAGGTAACTTAGTAAATGTGATCAGGGCAACTGAGAAATCCAGAGGCTGAAATTACCACACAGAACCCATGGCTTATTGGTAGTGTAGTCTACTGGACCAGTTAATGGGAGATTCCTTTAATTCACTTCAATTAATTTACTTCTAACAATGTGGAAAATGGGGTTTGAATGAAGTGAGGGCACAAAGGTGATAAAGACATAGCTCTTCTCCTTACAAGATATTTCTAATATTTTTCCACAATTTAAATTCTATATGTTAATGTTGTCTGTGTTCGCTGTCATGTTTTGAGGACTGGGAGGGTTTTTTTTTTTTCAAAGCAGAATGTAAGCCTATGGAAATCAAGTACTGTTTTCCAGGAAGGCAGTGTTGCAATAGATTAACAGTCCAACAAATGGGTTCAATGGCAGGCAAGTGACCCCACTCACTGCCGCTTTGTCTTAGGCAAGTCTCCTAACCTCCTTGAGCCTCAACTTCCTCATCTATAAGTGGGTGTGATATTTGACATAGTTTCTGGCACTGGGGGAAAGACATAGAAGAAAGTTAATATTCGTATCTTTACATGGACGTTCACTTAGGTTTGTTTCTGAAAGCGACAAAATTAATCTACAGATAATTTAGCCAAGGAAATCAGGAAGGAGCTAAGTAAGAGAGCTCATCTAATTTTTAAAAGAATCATTTCTACATGTGTATGTAAAAGGTGAGCTTTAGAAGGAGGTATTAAATAAAAATTTTTGAGTGAATGAATGAATGAATGATAAAAATTGGTAGAAAAGAAGGAGTGCGGGGGGGAGGCAGGCCGGCTGGCTGTCTTTTTTTTTTTTTTTTTTTTTTTTTTTTTTTTTTTTCTTTTTTTCTTTTTTTTTTTATTTTAGAAACATAAAAGTACAAAAACATATTGACAAACAGACACCCATTATCATAGAAAATAGTACAATCACAACTAATCTATAGACAAGGTGATATGGTCTCAACAGTAGTTGTTGCTTTATCCATTGATATCTTCGAATTGTAGATGTATGGACCCATATACAGACATGCAAAT
>PVLD010026881.1:0-21538 GCA_004027595.1 Dinomys branickii
TCTGACTAAATTTGCATGTCTGTATATGGGTCCATACATCTACAATTCGAAGATATCAATGGATAAAGCAATAACCACTGTTGAGACCATATCACCTTGTCTATAGATTAGTTGTGATTGTACTATTTTCTATGATAATTGGTGTCTGTTTGTCAATATGTTTTTGTACTTTTATGTTTCTAAAATAAAAAAAAAATAACATTGAAAGTAACATTAAAATTTGCCTTGGAATAATCTTATAAAAGATATGCAAAACATCTACAAGAAAATCCCTTCTAGGAGCACACCTATAGGTATATATAAAAACTAAAACATTACTAGACCCGTACCATAATAAACCATACACAAAAATCAACTCCAAGTGGTCTAGGGAGTCAGCTTGGTGTCAATGGGCCAAAGTGAAGAATGTAGAACCAGCCAAAGGCAAAAGAGAAGGAAGGGCCCAGACTGATGGTTCTAGTAGACGCTCTATGTCTTATACTAAAAGACATGAATGAATAAGAATAAATGAATAAGAAAAAGATAAGCAGTCAAGGTGGTGAAGAAAGAGAGTAGTTCTGACATCAGGCTGGACAGTTTTCTCTATGTTCTTTAACAGTGTTTTAAAACTCTCATAATCACCTTATGTTTTGCCGTTCTTGATCAATAACTCGTATCTGTGAGGTAAGCATCGTTTTGTGAACCTTAATCTCTTCTTTTCGTTCTTCCATAGCTGTAAGTAACTGCTGTTTTCTTTTTTCCAGGGAAAGAACTTCTTCTGCTTTACTGTGAAGCATTTCTCGAGTACGTTTGACCTCGAGTTTTAAAAGGTTGTCCTCTATCATCAAATTCTGTGAACAAAGTAACATGAAAGTATAGTTTCATTTTAAAGCAATTCAGTCATGAGTACTGACATGAGAGCAAGCAAACTGATCAATTTTCAGAAAAGAAAGTACAGAAACAAACATATTTTACCATTTCATAAATATAACTTTTCAGATAAAGATTAAATTCCTGTATCTGAAATGAAAATAAATAGATTCTAGGTGAGTGAAAAGACAATAAAAGAGGTTAAATCGTTGCACTACTAGAAGTAGCAAACTGATTTTTAGATGCTTCTAACCATAAAAATTACAAAGTGAAAAAAATCCTAAAGATTTCATGTTTAACAAGAGAGTTTCTGTCAAAAATACAGTAAAAATTTGAAGTCAAATAGGGAAAATGTTGACAATATTATGAGATAATGTTTTTTAAATATGAAAATTTTAAATTCACAAAACAATTAAAAATACAACCCTCCCAATGGAAAAAATGGGCTAAGAATATGAACTATATATCCAAAAAGAAAAATTAGGGAACATAACATCATGGAAAAGTGTAATAAACATTTTATTTAAACATAAAGGTTTCAAATTTTATCTTTATGGCCAGGGATATAGCTCAGTGGCACAAATGCCTGCCTGTCAAGTGCAAGGTCCTGAGTCTGACTCCCGGTACCAAAAAAAAATTATCTTTAAACAAAACATATCAAATGTAACCAATTAAAACAATGCAGATTAAAACAATAAAGTACCATTATTTGTCTACTAAATTGGCAACACTTTTGTAAATTAAAATATCCAGACTGAGTGGTAGTAAATAAAGTAGAATATTACACACTGCTGCTGGGGTGTATTAATCAAACCTCTAGGGGGCAATTTGGCTTAAAAATAGTTTCAAAACACCAAAAATATTTGCTTTTCAAGCCTAAATTATACAGCTAGGAATTTATTGAACACCTGGAAAATGACATATGTGCTGAAAACATTGGAAACAACTCCATATCCAAAAGATAGAAAATGCTTACATTGCAATAACTTCGTGCAGTGTAGTTATAGAAAGTCTTTAAGAGTTGTTGTTTAAACCGGGTGTGGTGGTATACACCTGTCATTCCAGCACTCAGGAGGCTGAGGCAGGAGGATCATTGCAAGTTTGAGACCAGCCTGGGCTACAAAGTGAGCTCAAGGCCAGCCTGAACTGCATAGTGAGACCCTGTCTCAAAAAGACAAAAAAAAAAAAAAAAACCAGTTATCTTTTTAAAGAGTAGTTAATGTTTTAGGAAACACATACATTAAAAATTTTTAAATAGGGCCAGGGATATAGCTTAGTGGCATACGTGCCTGCCTGGCAAGCACAAGGTCCTGAGTTTGATTCCCAGTACGAAAAAAAAAATTAAATTAAACATATAAAGCCAAATTTTTTGAAAAAGGAACTAATAGATTTTAACACATTATCTTGGGTACAGTGATCAAAATGACTTTCTTCCTCATCATTTACTGTTTTTAAAAATTTCTGCAAATGAACAAGAAAACATGGCTTTTAAAAACATATAAACTATGGCACCTGTTTAAAAGCTTTGGCTTTATTAAGTTCTTTCTCTGAGCTGTTGATAAAAAGGTTTAATTCATTGACTTTAGTCAGAAGGGACTTTTTTTCATCACAATTTTTGCTACTTGACTTCTTGATAAAGTAAAGATCATTCTGTAAAAAGGAAAAAAGGTACATAAAACATGTTTTAAATAACAACTAGTTTAAGTACATACTATAATAAACATATCTGGTCTTAATTATGTATGCTTTAATATTTATAATAATCAAATATTTTAATCTTTCATCATGCCAACTATCTAATATAATATACATGAATATTCACAGAGAAGCTTTTTTATTTTATCATCTATGGATGTTTTGGGTTTAGTCTGAGTTCAGTAATTCCAGGAAATATTATATGTGGTTTCACTTCAACCTAAATTGTGAAGTGCTCGCCATTTACGAGATGAGAGCACACATTTTATTTCATTATAGAGTTCACCACTCCCTTCCTGGAGATCATTGTGTGATTCTGTTCAAGTCCTGCATGGTAAAACTATCTCAAAAAGCATAGACAGACCCCTGGCTGACAGTACAAACTCTGGATCCACATGGCCTTAACTATATTTTAGCCCTGAGATGTTTCTGGGCAACCTACTCTTGCTCAGTTTCTTCATCTCTACAGTGGAGATGAGAACAGTCCTTATCTCCCTGAGCTGTCGCGAGAACTAAAGAAATTACTGTTGAAGAGTTTGTACAACAGTGCTTGACACACCCGAGCACCATGTAAATGCCAGCTGCTATTGTAGAATTACATATTTCTAGAGGGAAAATACTTGGTAAAATCAAAGTCCCTCAGGGGTACAAATAAGTCAGACATACCAGATACTGGTTTTCTTATATAAATTTGCCTCCCTCTTCCCACTCAGAACCCAGAAAAAGCCTCATGCTGGCATTCCCCCTTTGCCTCCTACATTCCCCCTTTGCCTCCTAAGTGAAGACTACTTTCCAGTTCCCAGAACCACAAGCACATGGGCACTTCCCCGCACGCACTTCTCTGCCCTTCGCATTGCCATATTTTTCTGAAGTATCAAGACATGATTGCAGCTGGGCATGGTGGTGCACGCCTGTACTCCCAGCACTCGGGAGGCTGAGGCAGGAGGATCACTGCACGTTCGAGACCAGCCTGGGCTACAAAGTGAGCTCAAGGCCAGCCTGAACTGCATAGCAAGACCTTTTCTCAAAAAGAAAAAACAACCCATCTACAACAAAAACACTTAAGATTACAGCTGGGTTGTAAGAAGAGAAATAAATTTGGCATAAAGATGTGATTTCATGAAATTACATTTGGAACAAAGGAGTTAAAATGTTCTATTATTTTCAACTTGCAGAAGGAAGTCTTGATTATGTAAGTAAAATATGGTATGGCATTGGAAGGATATAAAAAATGACCACAAGAGAGATAAACTCGAGGCTTTTACAGGTAAATGGTCACAACTAGAGATCATACTCATAAGTGAAATAAGTCAGACCTGCATGTGTAAGCAACGTATTGTCTCACTAGTGTAAGAACCTGAAAGAGTGAATAAAAACTAGGAGGTATGACAGACATTGTGAAATGAAAGGAAAATGCTCAAAAGTAATAGGTAACTGGGGTGTGGGAAAAGAGAAGGGAAAGAAGGGGTGATAATGTATGTATGTATGTACAGGATGGCTAACAGTTGTACTACTGTCTTCCATTGCTTTTCTCAAAGGAACAGGTAATGATTACTTGTTTGATCAATCTTGCATGTCTCTGGTTTGCTGAGAAACCACTTTGAAGGTATCAATACATATTACAATGACCATTGCTAATTTCCTACCACTTTGTCTGTAACCCTGTATTGTTTGTATTGTTCTTATGCTATTTTGTAAATGGATGTCTGTTTCTTAATAAAAAAAAATTTAAACAATGACTACAGTCTCATGCTACTGTTGAGAGTAAACCTTCAATAGGTTAACTAAGTTTAATATTTTTTAAATTCACTTGCATTTCCATTAATTTATTGCTCTGGTAAAACCAGAGTTGAGATAGGTGTAAGTACTAGCTAACTGTATTAGATAGAAGGTAACCAGTCTGCTTTAAAGAGGACAGAACTGTAAGGTTCCCTCTAACCAAACAGACATGACCCAGGCCAGAGTAAATGTTCAAATTTTAAAAAATCCCCCTCCTCTTCTTCTATAGTATCAATTCTTCTCAGGTTCTAAATCAAAACAGTCGCACTAATAGGGTGCCGAAAGCACCGCGCTAACATACTAAGTCTTCCATATAACGCATGAGTAGGAGTTTAAATACATAGCAGTAGTGGTATAATCCTCAATTTCAAAACAAGTTTTATCTGATCCCAAAGCTTGTGTTCTTTTCTAGTAAACCAAAGAAATAGACAAAAAAAGTTTTCTTCAAATTATAAACTACTCCAAACCAAAATGTTGACATCTCAAAACTTTAAAAAGGGACAGTTCCCTTTCATCTTTTGCAGCCCTCCAAGATTGAGGGAAATTCTACTCATAACCACTAGAGGACACTCATCCCTAGACTTTCCAGCCATAACCAACACTGAAGCCCTCCAGGTTTTCACCTGCCTGGTCGCTGCCCTCACTCCCAAAATTATACTCCTAGTTACACTTCAACATAGGTTTTCCGTTATAATAAACATAATATGACTCCTAAATATGAATAGAATTATTACCTTTCTAACTGAAAATCACTGGAAATATTCTAAGCCATTAGTGGATAACAACAATGAATGTCTCGTGAAAGAAGAGACAATCAAGTTATTTAGTGCGGCACAAACTGTTGTGTAGTGTAGTCTTTAAGAGTATTTTAAAGTCAAATGGATCAGGGATCAAACCCTATCTCTCCTCTCCAGGTGCTAGCTGTGTAACTAGACAAATTGCTCATTCTATAAAACAGGAGGTAAATACTATCTTCTTCACAAGATATTTATAAAAATTAAATGAAATAAAACAGTAGTATTGCATGTATGTAATGCAGTGTTTATCATAGAGTAAACACTTGTCAGTGGTAACATTACATCCAACAGTCAGTAGAGACTACCCTGAGCAAAGCAGTCTTCAGACTACATTAACCTAAAAGAGAATGAGTAATCATACTGAAAACATAAAAAGAAAAGAAAGCATTTTGGGCTAAGTTACATGAAGTTTCTTGATCTGCGTTTCCAAAACGTCAAATGTAGACTTTTTCTCTTCCAATGACTTCTTAAGTTCAACAATTTTTGCTTCCAGAGCTTGTTTTTCTTCTGAATTAATTTCTCCTTTTAATCGTGACATTCTTCGTTCCACTTGTTGAACATAAAAATCCTGGGGCAGTTTTTAAACAGGAGTCAGGAAGGAGATACCAACAATTTAAAAGCATATCTATAAATGTAAAAGTAATGAATATCTTCTCTTTGGCACCTTTTAGAAAATGTGCCCTCAAAAATCGACATCCATGTAAATCCAGCAGATTTACTAAGGTTCTGGTCTAATAAACCTCTGCTGATGGGTTATACTTTCAGATTATTTCTGTCTCACTATCATGCACACTGATTGTTGGAGAATAATCTGTTGTCATTCCCCTTAGAGTAAGAATTTTATTGTGAATTACTGACCTTCACTAACAGAACCTTAGTAAATCTGCTAGATTTACATCGATGTGGATTTTTGAGGGCACATTTTCTAAAAGGTGCAAAAAAGACAAGTCACAAATATCCAGGAAAGGCTCATAATGAGTTATTTTTAAAATTATAGTTTAACGTTTGCATTTTGAGAAGATAAGAATATATGAGATGAGGAAAATATGTGTGTGTATATATATATGGTACCTATGTTTGCACAATTAAGAATCAACGCACAGTATTTCTAGGTTTCAGATGTCCCATAGTTTCTTTTCTTTTACTCCAGGTCCACATCCCAGTTTTGTTTAAAGCATGATTGTCCCATAGTAAAGCTGTCTTTCCTCTTGCCTGTTTACTTACGATGGAGGAAACAAGCAGCCTTTAAGGCTCCCCGGTCTTTCTACTGACCTAAAACAATATCCACATAGCCTCTGTCCCTATTTCCAAAAGACTGCTTAGATCTTGGTTATCTTAGGATACTGGATATCTTGAGCATCACAACTATAGCAGATCAGTAGGGAAGATGTCTGCACGCGTAACACCTACCTGACTGTACATAATTTCTTGCTGTTTTAAGGTTTCAAAATCCAGTTTATGTAACTGATTGTTGAGATGCTTCAGAGTGGAACGGGTTCCTTCAATTTCTGATACAAGAGCTTTTTCTTTCATTTTCTCAGCCTGTAACTCCTGAACTTTCTTGAAAAACACATCTTTCACTATGTTCAACTGAACTTCCACTTCCTGATAATGAGAATTATAGTGCTTAAGGAGATTATAATACCTTAAAATGCTTTATTTATATGAACACTGTAATTGAGGAGCTCATAAACACATGAGCCTTTCTCATCAACACTTTAGCCCTTGATAACATAAACCCTTTCCCACAATTTCAACAAATTTCCAATGCATCTTAGCCTATTCTAGTAGACTAGATTAGTACTTTTCTATTTCTGTATTATGCACCTAGACTTGTCATCTGAATTCCATCCCACATTTCCCTAACCTCAGAACTAGGCCACTCCACTGGTTCCTCAGAGGAGAGGCAGAGGGGGAAATCACTGCAGACAAACCACTTGTAAGTTCACAGAGGTGACTGGAGTCTTGAGGGTGTAACGGTGGAGAGATTGCATCACCCAACCTCCCTCTTCTCTGAAGCACTATCAAGTAATGATCAGGTTTAAACCATCAGTTCTCCAATGGATGGGAAGATAAGGAGAAAATATGAATTGAACGGTATGAACAATCCCACTATGGCCAGTTTCAGGCTACTAACATGATTCTGCCAAACGCAGAACTGGGAAAAGACACACAAAAAAAGGACCATTATGCAGTGTTTCCCACGCACAGATACAAGCGATGTCAAACCATTTTAACATTAAGAGCATAGGTAATAGTCAACTATGTGAAATAACATAAAAATGATGAATGTTTAATTTTTACTACTTTTGTTTTGGATATACTTTATTAAATTGTAAGCCTATGTCATATGATTTCTAATAGTAACTCTAGTTAGCAGCCAACTACAACGTCCTGAAAATTTAACTCCGAGCCCTTGTGAGTGTAGGGGTGGGCCCAGTACACTACTGACACCACGCGTCCCTCACATTTTACCTCTGGTTCATCTCAGCACCATGTGCAGCCTTCTGGAAAAGAGGGACAAACCCCAATTCCCACTGCCACTGCCGGAGGCCAACATATCCTGACCTAGAGGCTGCATGACCAATATATTCTAGATTTCTAGTTGCCCCATCAATTGACAGTTAATATTTTTAGATGTTAAAATAACTTACTTCTAAATTCTTATACCCAAATAAGTATGTTTTTTCTTTCCCAACCATTGAAGCTCAACACTAAACAAAAGAGGTTTGCAACTGACATTTCACTCTTTTTTTTTTTTTTTTTTTTGCAGTACTGGGGATCAAACTCAGGACCCTGCGCTTGCTAGGCAAGTGCTTATTCCACTGAGCTATATCCCCAGCCCTGACATTTCACTCTTGACAAAGTAAGAAATACCTCGTATTCAGTGCATTATCTTTCATATAATAAATATTTGCCATTGAAGTGTAAGACCTTTGAAAAGATGGGCTGGCAGCTTTACAGCCAGTGTTTGGTCATAAGTGAAAGTGTATCAAAAAAATAGGGTTGACCTTTTTCCAAATGAACAGAACCAAGAGCAATAGAACCAAATGATGAATACAACCCTGTACCAGCAGTGCACCAGCCCTCAATATTTTCTCTAGTTCAGCTAATTTCTTAAAAAAATACAAGAATTTTTATTCTTTGTGATCAAAAAGTCTAACTCATATGAATTTCACAGTCTTCATGGTTTCTACTAAGCTCTAATACTGACCCTTCTCAGGTGCCATAGACAATCACACTCCTAGGGGAAGAAAACAAAACTTTTAAAAATGTAAGATGTGGACTCAGGTATCACATAAGTCAAAAATGCTGCATGACTTCATTACTTAGGAACTTTCCACCATTCTGAGAAACTGAATTCTGTCCAAATAAAAATACAGCCATAGTTTATATAAGCCTCATAAAATGTTCACGGATTTTGCTCACTCTTATGTTATTCCTTCTTCTTCCTCCTCTGTCCCCCAAAACAGAGTAAAAGCAGAAAGTACCACTGACCGTGATCTATCACATGTAGGAGTCACTTTAAAGTTTTCAAAGAGGAAATGGTAAATCAGCCTTTTCTAGTTTCTTAAAAATTTGCTTTAATGTTACCGCTATACCAGAGATTAGGGTAGAACACGGTGCCAGCCTAGTTAGTAAAGTGATACACTTCAGAGTCCGTTTGCCCAAAACATGGTGCCAGATTTTAAGGGGTTAAAGATACAATAGACGAAACCCAGACAGTGAATATGGGTGGCGCTGGGGACTGAACCCAGGGCCTTCACACTGAGCGACAAACCCACAGCCCCTCCTTCATTCTTAATAAATCTTGTGAGACAGGGTCTCACGAAGTCACTGAGTTCTCCAGGCTGGGCGGGAACTTGTGATTCTCCTACCTCGGCCTTCCTCAACAAGAGAATTTAATCACAAACTAAACTAAACTAAAATGACAATGAGGTGAAAATCCCCTGTACAACAAGGTCAGTTGGCCATTGGAAAGGAAAAGAATCCAGGGCCCAGGGGAAAGGCTGCCTTTAAAAGAAGACACCAAAGTTAAATGCTAAAAACACAAGGAACTTCTTAAAACACTTTCTAGTCATCCCATTAGGAAGAATCTAATTAATTAGGCATTCAAGAATCTAATTCACTACTGGTAAGTTTGCTATAAGTTTCCAAAATGAAACGTAAACTTTACCTTTGCACTCTTTTCCCCTTCCTTTAGCATATCTTCCAAATTGCTGGCTTTCTCTTCCACAGACATGGTTTCCTCAGTTATCTGATTCCATTTTTTTCTAATGATCTGATTATGACTTTTAAATTTTTGTAACCTACACAGGGAAAAGATAGAGGAGAAGACAGAAAGCACGCCTAGCAAGCATTTAATGCAAACAAGGGAGAGTTTATCGTCAGATATCTGCACGAGGGTTCTTTCACGATCAACTTTTTTTATTATCACTATATTTGTACAGAACTATAAAAATATTTCTCTTGAGTTTTTGTGATAAAAAAAAGCCAGGAAATCTTTAAGCTTAATAATGCTGTCGCTATAATGCTGCAATTATTTAACAAAATATAATCCTAAGTATTATAATAATTTTTAGAGGTAGTAAATTTTAATCACTTAAATAGATATTTTTCTTACCTTTGTCTTTCTTCTTGACTGTCTTTCTTTACTTTGGAAATATTTTTCCTCAAAGCTTCTAAGTCACTGGCAGTTCTATTCACAGTGGCTTTTAAAGAATCCAGCTGTTTATTAGTTAACAGACAAAAATTACATATTTACTCTACACCTTATAGTTTCATTACTGAGAATTTTTATTCTGCCCACTTTAAGTTTTAACCTGTATCACACCCACAGAAACAGTAATTTTTTGTATTAATATAGATTTATAGATCTTATTATTTATTCTCATATCAAATTTTAAATGGCTTTTATAATACAAAAAAACTAGAAATAGCTACGTATACTAAAGTAAATGCAAAAGCATCCAATATCCTGAGACTTCCTCAAGAAGAACACAAGATTCAAAACAAATTGATGTACACACATGAAATACTCATGATAATCCTATTAAGGTTAGTTGGATTTGGAAAAATCTCAAGAGATTCTAACTTATGATCCTATTAATTACATACATCCAACTAATGACACACATTTTACAGTTAATGAAAATTAAAATTAAAACAAATTTAAAGCATAAATTCTCACCTTCATAAGAACATTGGCAAAAATGTAAGGACTCCACCCAAAGAAATTAGAACTAATAAATCTGATAAAGTTGTAGGATACAAAATTAACATACAAACCCAGCACATTTTTATATACTAACAGTAAATTTTCTGCACAAGAAAGTTTAAAAACCCATTTCTAATAGTATAAAGAAGAATAAAATATGTAGGTGTAAATTAAACCGAAGAGATAAAACATCTATGTGCTGAAAACTATATGATATTAATGAAAGAAATTATATAATACACAAATAAATGGAAAGATCTTCCTTCATGGATTAGAAGAAATTATATTGTCAAAAATGTTCATGCCACCTAAATCTCTCTATAGATTCAACACAATCCCTACCAAAATTCTAATGTTATTCCTCACAGAAGCAGAAAAAGTGCTGAAATTTATATGTAACCACAAAAGACTTCAAAGAGGTAAAGAAATCTGGAGCAAGAAAAACAAAGCAGAGTAATCATACTTCCTGACTTCAACCTATAGGAACCAAAACAATATGCAACTAGCATAAGAACAGACACATTCACTAAATAGTTTCAAAAATAACGAATACCCACATGCAAAATAATAATATATGGCCTTTCTCTTTCTCCATATATAAAACAATTCAAAATGGACCAAAGAACTTAGATGTAAAATCTGATACCATAAAACTCCTAGAAGAAAACATATAGGAAAAGGTTCTTGACACTGGTGTGCACAATAAATTTTTGGATATGCCATCAAAAGCACAGACCACAAAAATAACATTAAACAAGTGGGACCATCCAACTAAAAAGTTTCTGTTCATCAAAAGGAACAATCAAAATGAAAAGCAGCATACAGAGGCTGATAAAATATTTGCAAATTATCTATCTGATAGGGGATTCATCTCCAAAATACATAAGGAACTCATACAACTGACTAGAAATAATAACAATAACAATGATGACACAATTTAAAAAAGACATCAACCGGCCAACAGGTTTATGAAAAGATGTTCAGCATCACTAACCATCAGGAAAATACAAGCTGAACTATTGCACAGTATCACCCTGTAACTGCTAAAATGGCTATGGTGAAAAAGTAAAAGCCAAAGTCGGCAAAGATGTGGAGAAAAGGGAATGCTTTCACACTTGGGTGAAACGTAATGTTACAGCCACTATGAAAAACAGCATAGAAGTTCCTCAAAGAAACTGAAAATATAGCTGCCATATACCTAGGGCTCCTACTTTGGAGTACACATGCAAAGGGGCCAATATGGCTAAAGAGAACTTGAGACTCACGTTCTTTGCAGCATTGTTCCCAAGAGCTAAGGGAGGGAAACTACCTGAGCATTCATAAACAGATGCTGGAGAGGGTGAGGGACCCGTCTGCACTGTTGCTGGGAATGCAAACTACAACCACCAGGGGAGCAGGGTGAAAAGTCCCCAAGAAACTAAGACTAAAAATCCCATTTGCTCCAGCTGGGTCCTGGATACCATGCCTTAGTACATACCCAGAAGAATGAAATAAGCATACTGTAGTGACACACGCATGTTCATGTTTATTGCTGCATTTTTCACAATAGCTGAGCTGTAGAGACGGCTCTAGATGGCTGTCAACAGATGAATGCATAGAGGAAATATGCTATCTATATACAATGGAACATTATTCAGCCATAAAAAATAAATGAAATCATTTAATTTGCTGGAAAAAGGATAGAACTGGAGACCATCATGCTAAGCAAAATAAGCTAGACTCCATTAAGTATCATGTTTCCTCTGATATAAGCAATGTAAAAGAGATAGTGAGCACAAGAGAGAAAAAGAACACTAGACTTCTGGAGATAAAGAAGATCATTCGAGGGGAAAGAATAAGAGAAATGAAAATAATAAAAATATATTATATGCATTTAGCAGTATATCAAAACAAGTTACTAATTTGTACTACTGAATGACTAATTTTAACCACTGAACCTCTTATATGTACTAATAAAATATTATGGAAGGATGCCTGTAGTACACTGACATCCACAAAGTGACGCTCTGAATATAGAGATTCCTAAAGTCAGTGATGAAATTTTTAAAAAATAGAACCAGAAGGTAGTTGGAAAGGCTTTATGTTACTTTCATAATAATTTGCCATGGACACACAAACTACTGTTTTTAATTGACATACCTCATCCTTCAGCTGACTTCTACTGGTTTCATGATTTTGATATTCTGTTCTACATTTTAAAACTTTACGGTCAGCAGCAGAAATTCTTTTCTCATACTCTGTGTTATTCCCAATCTCATTTTCCAAAAACTTGATCTTTTCTTTAACCAAATTTTCTTTATCTCGTATTTCCTGTTTTATCCTTGTCAATGCCTGGATTCAAAATAAATACATTTACTTAAATATTTGTTTAATATGAACAAGGTAAAATGAAAAGGAATTTAGGTTCTATTTTTTCATTATTATATTCAGCGTTCATTTAACATTCTTAAGAGAACACTTTTTAAAAGAGATTTTTTTATGCGACTAAGATAAAATATTAATATGCTCCATACCAATATTTAGAAATTCATATTGTTAAAGGTCTCTCTGCTTTCTTTCATCAATCTGAACTTTGCTAAAGATAGGAGAAAATCAGTGAACCTATACACATGAAGGGTAGCATCTAAAAAAAATTAACAGCACTAAATATTTCTTTTGACATAGAAACTTGGGTTTCCATGAGAGTTTCCAAATATTTTACAGATCAATATTTTTCATCTTTCAAAAGTAACATGTTAGCTATTGGTTCCATTAAGAATATCTTCCCCCGGCGTTTTGGGACTCTTAAGGACCAATCAGTGGAATATGCAATGGAATATGGAGACAGTACTATGGGAACAAAGGGAGGACCAGTTTCACCCAAGAGGGATCGAGAACACATTACTCAAGAGGCATCGTTTGAGTCAGGCCAACAAAAACGAATGGAGGTGCATTGGTACTCCAACGTGGCTACAGTGCAGGTGTGAGGAGGAATCTGGTAGGAAGAAAGAGGAGCGTGGAGAAGGCGTGAGACTGGGAAGGCAGAACTTAAGGCCAATTTGTGATGAAGTTCAAATGCTGTGGTCAACCTTTAAGCCTTGTGAAGTGAGAAGACTTTAATGCTGGGGAACAAAGAAGACCATATGAGGTTCTAACATGTAATATGATGGCAATAGATTTGATAAAGTGTAGGGAAAATTACCCTAAAATGTATTTCTTCTAAGTTTTCCCAAGAGGTATCTTACCAAACAATTACTCCTAGAAGGTGGGGGGAGTAATATAAATTCTGAAATCAGTAAGTTTCTGAATGCAGTGTGTAACATTGTACCCATTAGCCTATTAAATTCATTAAATTTAAAGACATTTTAAATTTGTTTAATGTAGTATTCCCATATGTTCTCTATAACAACAACACGTCTGTAATGGTAATTGTAGGAATCCATACAGTTGTGCTCATTCAACCGAAAAGCATGTCAAAACCTTTCAGACTTAAATATTTCAAATGACCATTCTAAAGGTTCTTGTATTATACTTATTTCTTTGCCATTTGAGTAGAATACTTACTACAATATTCTTTTTTTTTTGGCTTTTGGAGACAAAGGATGCAGTTATGAGACTTGCTATGCAGTTTAGGCTGGCCTTGAGCTCACTTTGTAGCCAGGGTGGTCTTGAACTCGCAATGGTCTTCCTGCCTCAGCCTCCTGAGTGCTGGGATTACAGGTATGGGCCACCACGCCTGGCTAACATTCATATTTCTTAAAAGTATCATTCACCGCTAGTTTGCACATAGGTAATGTTTATAAGTAATATCCCAACATCTCTACACTGGAATAAAAGTATAGCACAAAAATATTTTCCCTTCCTCAGTACTGTTTCTTTTAAAAAGCCAATTTGCGGATCACACAGCCAGACGTTCCAAGAAGGCACCAAGAAGACGGGCACTGATTCCAAGCAAGACAGACAAAAAGCGCCATTTCACTTGGACAGGATCAAAATACAATATCCCAAAATACACCACTTCCACATACTGACCATTTTTAGTTAAAGTACTTGAAAAATAGCAGATTCCAAGAAAGGCACTCCAACTCCTCTCTCCCCTAAAATACAAGAGATAAAACCCCTATCTGAAAGGTATCTTCCCAGTGCCAAGAGGAAGAAAAACATTCTTATCACCAGAGATAACAAGTCAAGACCAGTGGAAATATGC
The DNA here is from genome assembly GCA_004027595.1 of Dinomys branickii. Lineage (NCBI taxonomy): Eukaryota > Metazoa > Chordata > Mammalia > Rodentia > Dinomyidae > Dinomys > Dinomys branickii. Next base: position 14,525 of record PVLD010026881.1, read on the forward strand.
ACAGATAAGTCTTGTTAAACTATCTCATATCCTCCTAGTTACTCTTCCACAATTGCTACTCTTTGTTCGAACTTGAATATAAGCACTCAGGCCTCCTCACTTATTACTTTGAGTCATCATCTTTCTTCTGAGAGCTCCTTGGACTTGTAAATAAAACGTGTGTGCTTTCTTCTGTTAATCTATTTTATGTCGGTCCTAGCCAGACACCTTAAGATGGTAGAGCAGTTTTATTATCTTCCCTGCACAGACTAAATGTTCTAGTGGTGGGGACCAGCTGACTTCACTCACAAGAACTGCTGTACACATCTCTTCTCAGCTCTGCGTTCAATGGAGTTGGTACAGAAGTAGTTCCATCGTAGAAATGCTTCAATCAGGGATAGGTATGGTTATATTTTGTTTTGTTCTCAGGAAGCAGTTATTAAACACATAGAAGCTACCTATGACTTAAAGGAACCACTTCTGAGCACCCCTCATTTTCTCTGACGACACAATCAGATGTCAACCTGTAAATAAGAAATGCTATAAATGGGTCCAGACAGCCATTATCTGTGTATTCTGCCAAATCAACAGGCTGTCAGTCAGTTATGAGTTTGCATGGAAATTTGATTTACATAGAGAAAACTCTGGTGCTTTTAATTTACATAGGAGAAGCAGGACTTGATATTTGAAAGTAGTAAGAAACTTAAAAATAGATACCACTATCAGCATTAAGAATTAAGAGGACCTCAGCTGGGCATGGTGGCACATGCCTGTAATCCCTGCACTTGGGAGGGTGAGGCAGGAGAATCATTGCAAGTTCGAGACCAGCCTGGGTTACAAAGTAAGCTCAAGGCCGGCCTCAACTGCATAGTAAGACCCTGTCTCAAAAAGACCAAAAAAAAAAAAAAAAAAAAAAAAAGAATTAAGAGGACCTCTTAGTAAAATTGTTTCTCCCTGATTCCTCCTAGGGAGGCATTGCTTATTTTTTTACTAAAATATTGTCTGTTGCAGAAATTGAAAATAAAATAATCATAAGTAAGCCATATCTAACTACCACAATGCTAATATCCCTGTGGCCTGGGCTGGTTGCCCTTTTGTGGAGGAAAATCAGAAATGGCAGTTAACACATCTCCTCACTTTCTGTCCTCCTCAACCTCTTCATCCCAACCCCTCCTCGCCTTGCCACTTTTACTCACCACTATTTCATTCCTTAATGATTTCCCAAAACCGTTCTGCTAAATTATCTTGAAAAGTACCAAATGATAACAGTAGGTCTGCATCCACCAGTGTACTACGCACCTCCGCTTCTGATTTTCTACCTCACCGGTGCCCCAGCTTCAGCGGTAGAACGTTTGGGGGCATCTAGCTTTCTTGTCTGAATCTCCCTCCCTGTTTCTTTGTTATCTACCAAGGCTCATTTCCCTACACCTGAAACTTACTGCCAAAACAGCATAGATGTTAAATCCCAGGCATCAGGGCCAACCATGTGTAGGACAAAATATTGATTTTATGGCAATAATATTTGTTTCACAATTAATAGGTGACAGGGTTCAATCTTTGGCTATTATAACACTATAAGCAAATAATCTTTGTAACATCACTTTTCTAAATGATATAGGGTTAGATTTCAAAAAGATTTACCCAAACTACTAAAGTCTGCTGCAGAAGTGACTTTCAGCTACCAGTGTGATTTGCATTTGGAATAATGAGTTAGACACAAAAGAAGCAAATATATCTGAACAACACGAGGGCCAGACGACCTTACCAAGGCACAGCCATCTATGTCTTGGTCCCTCTTCTGCATCTGTTCTATCGTGTTCTCCCACTGTTCAATGAGTTCTTGTCTTTCGTTATGAATCTTCCGAAAATCTTGTGCTGCTTTGTCCAATTCTAACTGTCAAATAGAGAGCAAACATTTCTGAGAATTTCAGTGCTTCTGCAAACATCAACTTGAAAACTAAGAAATAAAAATCTTCATGAACCAACCTGGGCACCTAGAGTCTCGGTAAGTTCGTTGTCAAGAACCTTTCTTTTCTGATTATATTCCAAGGTCAATCTTTCTAACTTCAGGGTCAGTGCCTATGACATGGTTGCATGAAAAATAATTATAATTATTATTTTACTAATTTAAAAGCTGTTAGATATCACAACTAACACTAGGTATCATTATTTGTATGTTTTTATATCTAAAATAACTGTAAAATAACATGTCTCTTATCTTTTCACCCTAAAGCACTAATCTGTTTACACATAGCTTCATGAACATTTAATTGCTTCTAAATGATTTTAATCTTTTCTAAAGGAAATTAGAAAAAAGATCAAATTGTAACATACCATTTGGAAGTACCTAAAACAATACATTTGGTATTAAATCTCCAGAAAATAGCAGGCCTCATAACACTAATTTAGTTAGCATCGCCAGATCTAAGTGGATCTCAAGGAATGTTTATAAGATCGCTCAACAGCACTATAGTCTCCTCAGCAAGGACTACATGTAATACTCAAACTATATTTTAAACAAAATAGCTAAAATATCAATAAATAGTTCTAGTATAAGACTTTCTCTTCTGAAATCCTTCCAAGAATCCTTCTAAATCAGAATATCAATTGCAATTTATCATTTCTCACCCTAATTTTATTATCATCTTGTTGTGCATATTTCTGAAGAGTGAGGGCATCACTGTCTTTATGAGCTGATTCTTCTAACCAAGCCTCCAATGCTTGCTGATCCCAGTTCATTTGACATTTCAAACCATCCAATTTTTGAGTAGCTTTAAATATGCCATTCTAATTTCCAAGGAATGTGACAGAAAAGAAAAATTGCAAAATATTATTTACTACACAAACTCTAAGAAAACATAATACAGGCTACAAACTATATTCAGGAGAAATCCTATCCCTGCCTTCCAGATGTTCAGAGTATAGCATTTTTAATTATATAACTATTATGCTTGTATTTTAATTCCTTAATTGTAAAATAGAGATTTGAATACACAAAGCTGAGAACAGTAGTTAACAAAAGTTTTCTTTAAAAGGCTTTATAGGCTTTTTAAAATTTTTATTTTAAAGGGAAACAAACAAAAACAAAATAACAAAAAAGATAAAAACAAAACAACACAAAAGCAATAAAAATACAGAATTACAAAACAAGATGATAGGAAATTAACAATGGTTGTTCTATTACATGTTGTTATCTTCAAAGTAGTTAGTCAGATTACCCGATATAGGTATGCAAGATTGATCAAACAATTAAACATTAACTGTTCCTTTTAATAAACCAATAGAAATTAGTAGTACAATTATCACAGTTATCTTGCACATATATGTTTTTTCCCTTCCCTCTTTCTTTTCTCCTTTCCCTCATCCCAGTTGTTCTTTCCTTCTGAACAGTTTCTTTCCCTATCACAATATCTACTGTACCTTTCAGATCTTATTTACTCTTTCAGGTTCTTACACTAGGGAGACAATGCAATGTTTACACATGTGGGTCTGATTTGTTTCACTTATGAGTATGGTCTCTAGTGGCATCCATTTACATATAAAAGCCTTGAGTTTATCTTTCTTTATAGCTGAGTAATACTCCATTGTATAAAAATACCACATCTTTTTATACATTCCTCGGTTGATGGGAATTTGGGTTGTTTCCAAGATTTAGTTATTACAATTTGTACGACTATAACATGGCTGCACATACATCACTGTGGTATGTTTTCAGTTCTTCTGGAAAAATACTCAGGAGGGGAATAGCTGGGTTGAATGGGACCTCTACTCTTAGTTTTTGAGAAATCTCCAAACCGATTTCCTCAGTGGTTGGTCAGTCTACACTCCCACCAAGAGTGAAGAAGGATTTCTTTTTCCCCACAGCACTTCCAGCATCTGTTACTGGTTGATTTCTTGATGACAGCCATTCTTTCTGAGGTGAGATGGAATCTCAGTGTTGTTTTCATTTGCATTTCTTGAATGACTAATGATGTTGAACATTTTTTCATATATGTATTTGCCATTTGTATTTCTTCACCTGAGAAGTGTGTAGTCATCTCAGATGACCATTTTTGTACTGGGTCTTCAGATTTTCAGGGCCTGATTTTTTTTTTAATTCTTTATATGTTCGAGGTAGAAGTCCTTTACCAGAGAGACAGTTGCCTAAAATTTTTTCCCAATTTGTGGGTTTCTTTTTTACCCCGTTGGTGATTTCTTTTGATGTGCAAAAACTTTTCAATAAGATGATCTCCCAATTGTTGATTCTTTGAAGTACTTCCCATGCAGTTTGGTTTTTGTTCATGAACTTTCTGCCTATCACCATCTCTTCAAGACTTTCCCAGTAGATTTAGTGTTTTTGTTTCAATATTTAGATCTTTGATAAATTTTTACGTTAGTTTGGTGCATGGTGACAGACATGGGTCTATCTAGTTTTCGTCTTTCCTATATGGAAAGCCAGTTTTTCTAGCACCATTTATTAAAGAGGCCGTCTTTCTTCCACTGAACTTGTTTGGCCCCTTTGCCAAAGGTAAGGTGGCTGAATGTGTTTGTGGTTATGGCTGCATCTTCTAGTCTGTTCTATTGATCTTCAGGTCTGGTTTATTTTTGCCAATACCCTGCTGATTTTATCACAGTAGCTTTGTAGTATAGTTTCAAATCAGGGATTGTGATGCCTCCTGCCTTGTCTTTGTTGTCCAGGATTGCTTTTGCTATTCTGAGTGTCTTCTGGTTCCAGATGAATTTTAGGAATGTTTTCCCTAGATTTATGAGGTATACTAATGGTAATTTTATTAGGATTACATTGAACCTGTATAAGTTTTGGGAGTATAAAAAGGCTTTATACTTTTAAAACAATTTCAGTTATTCCACGAAAGCCACCCAAAATGCATACATAGATACAATCTTAGTTAGAAGAGCCTTAACTAAAACTCATGCCAAGTTCCTTTCCCTCAGCCCCATTTCTAATCATATTTGCTCCCTCTAAGAGGTCTCATGTATAGAAACTTTGGGAGCACTTCTCATCTTACAGTAGAGAAAGAAACAAAAATATTTCCATAAATTTAGTCATTTACTGAATCTAGATTCATAAAAGAAAAGAACAATATATAAACAAATGCAAATTAGTGGATATGTAATTCTACTGCATATATAATTACATTATTGTAGAATATATAAGTATATGAATGCATTTATACTTACATATGTGTACTTATATATACATGCATACATAAAGAAAAGAATAAACATTTGAAAAGAGCTCCCAGTCAAGTAATTGAAAACTAAAGAATGAGAAATAGGTTAAGGTAGTTTAACATTAGAGTCACAAAGCTTAGAAATTGATATGAAATGTAGAAATTTTAAATGAAACTTGAAACTAAAGTTGATGTGGCTGGTGAAACTGTAACACATACATGTTAACCAGGCCTAGTATTTTATAACAGTTGGCCAGCGTGACACTTTAAACTTTGCCCAAGTCTCCAAAAGTAAGTGATCAATGAATAATGGAGGAAAATGTAATATTTTATCATTATTTCATTCAAATCACAATTCCATGTCATCTCATTGTCCAAGAAAATAATTTAACTAAATGTCAAGAAACCAGTGAATGCCTCTCCTATACAGGGAGAAAAGCTCATTTCATGAGAGAGAGGTTTGGAAGTATGAAACGCCAGGTCACATACCTCCTTGTCTGCTTTGCGCTCGCGTATGGAAGCGATCTCATTTTCGAGTCGTCGAATTTCCTTCCTCACTCGTCCCAGCTCTCTTTCAGCAATGGCCTTAAAATGCTCTTCACTTTCAATCTCATTCTCCCTTGCCTTGTAAAGAGACTACAGAGTAATACACAAAATAGAAACTCTTTTTAAATTGTATTGTTATGAAATATTTATAATAAACCATTAGGCAAAAGAAATCCCCACAACATGCTCAGATTAAGTACTCTTTAACTCCACTACAATGAAACCTTCACACTAGACTGTGATTACGGTGCGGTTGACATTGCTCATCATTGGTAAGAAAGTCAGCCCATGGACTGCCCAGAGGAAATAGCCCCAACAGCCTTCAGATACTATGTTGGTGCAGGAAAGCCAAAGAAAACCAAAGTTTATATGGTGAGGCCTAAAAGGTATAATTCATTATTTACCTATAGGTAAGAAATAACTGGGCCCGGGAGATAGCTCAGTGGCACAGAGCCACTGATGCAAGGTCGAGAGTTCAATTCCTACTACCAAAATAATAATAATCAATTAAACATAATATACATAATTGAGAAAAAAAGACATATTATTGATCACATAGTTTAATTAACAGATAACTTTAAAATAATTCCTAAAAAACTGATGGTGGTACATATTTCTTAAGAGTATATTAGGAGAGATCGGCTTTTTGGTGGCGGTGGCGCCTGGCAGTCCCACATTTCGCGCGTATAGGGCAGGCCGCGCAGAAAGCCCCAGACGCTGGGAGCCAGGGACGCTCCGCGCGGGGAGGAAATTTGGCTGGGTCCGAACGCCTTGGGAGCGCAGCCAGCTCGGTCCCTCCCGCCTCCCGAGCCGGTGCAGCCTTCCGACGACTCCCGACAGAGATCGGCTTTTTGGCGGCGGCAACGCCCAGCAGTCCCACATTTAGCGCGCATCGGGCGGGCCGCGCAGAAAGCCCCAAAGGATAGACTGGCACCTTGGAACCTTCCTGCCTGCAGGGACTCCAAAAACTGGTGAGATATCGGTGCTCCCGACCAGATCACCGAGTGGGGGAGGAGATCCATCCCTATACCTGCAGGGAACCATTGGAGGGCGGGGGAGTGGTCTTACACACCTCACCCAGGTCACTAGGTAGGGAGTATCTAACCAATATCTGTACACCCTTTTAAGCGGAACTCTCAGCAGAAAGCTTAAGGGACATTCCCCCAAAGAAAAGTCATTGGAGCAACCTCTGCAGCAGACCTTTGCCTGCTGAACTGACTGGGGAATCTACTGCTCAATATTTTGAATCAGATACCCAAAAAAGGGAAGACAGAAGAACAAATCTCAGCAGAAAGCTTAAGGGACATTCTCCCAAAGA
>PVLD010026882.1:0-21537 GCA_004027595.1 Dinomys branickii
TCTCCACCGCTAACAAGCCGATCTCTGTCGGGAGTCGCCGGGGGGCTGCGCCAGCTCGGGAGGCGGGAGGGATCGAGCCGTCCGTGCTCTCAGGGCGCTAGGACCCAGCAAATCTTTCTCTCCGCTTCCGGCGGCGTTTGGGGCCCTCCGCGCGGCTCGCCCGACACGCGCGAAACGTGGGACCGCCGGGCGTCTCCGCCGCCAACAAGCCAATATTTGTCGGGAGTCGCCAGGGGGCTGCGCCGGCTCGGGAGGCGGGCGGGATCGAGCCGTCCGTGCTCTCAGGGCGCTAGGACCTAGCAAATCTTTCTCTCCGCTTCCAGCGGCGTTTGGGGCCCTCCGCGCGGCTCGCCTGTCACGCGCGAAACGTGGGATTGCCGGGCGTCTCCGCCGCTAGCAAGCCGATCTCTGTCGGGAGTCGCCGGGGGGCTGCACCGGCTCGGGAGGCGGGAGGGACCGAGGCGGCCGCGCTCCCACTGCGCTTGGACCGAGCCAAGCTTCTTCCCTGTGGGGATCGTCCCTGGCTCCCAGCGTCTGGGGCTTTCCCACGTCTCGCCCCGGCAGCCTGGTCCGCCCTACCACGTCTCCCCCGGCATCTCAGAGAAATACGCCCAGTTTAAACTTCCCAGCCGAGGTCCCGGCATTCACGCTCACCAAGTCTCTCTCGAGCTGGTGGTGTTTATTAAGGAGGTTCGCTCCCTTGCTGCTCACCTGGTCGCCATCTTCCCCGGATCTCAGAAGTCTAAATTTTAGAAGATCTCAGAAACCATTCTCAAGCTCACATACTACAAAACATAATTAGCACTGAAATAAAGTTTTGGGGCTAATATTTTGATTTGATTAAATACAAACTAACATTTTTCATAATTTTAAACACTAACTACAAATAACATTGGCTTATTTGGGTAGAGAACCTATAGAAATTGAGAGAGGCCATACCCAAGAAGAATAAAAATGTGTGTTTCTATTGTACTTAATGCTGATACCTTAGAGAAAGTATAACTTTTTATTAAGCCAAAATTACTGAACTAGTCTTGTTTGCCAAATATTTTCCTAAACTATGAATTCTCAAAATGTTTCATAATTAATTCATCAATACTCTTTTTTTCCACACTGAAACTATTTGACATCCAATTCACTAATTTCCAGGAATTAGGAGAATTTGAAATTTCTATGAGTATTTATTTACTTTTAAGTCATGCACAATAGAGATCCTTCAAAAGATGTTTAAATCTAATTTGATAATACCATTCAGAAGTAGGAAAATAGTACACACATATGAGAAGTAAAACGCTTTTTCAGTTATAGACACATAAGCATAATATACACAAAGAAAGCTGATGGCTTCAAATTTAAAATTATATAATTTATAAAAATCACATAATTACATTAATAAAATTATATAAATAAACATAAAATACAGAATTCACCAATTTACATCAAGACTTTCTCTTCTCAGCGGGTAGATTTGACCTCCAAGCAGACAAATAACCAGAAAAGACTAGCTAACCAGATTCTTTGTCATCTCTCATCCAAGTTTTTCATCTTCCGTCCTCATATTTGTTACACTTCCATTAATCTATTTGCGTGTACGCCAATTTCTCAGACCACAAAACAAAGACAAGCCAGTCCAAGAAATCAAGTAAGGATGCAAAAAGAATCAAAGTCAAAATTCTTACCAGAGAGTCCAGAGCACAGGACCAGGAGTTAGGCCAAATGCTGAAGTCAGAAAGGGCACACAAAGGGCTCAGAAACCTGGCCATCTGCAAGAAACTCAACAATGCAAAGACAAGGCCCAAGTTCATTGAGTCAGAACAAAACTGTGAAAGACAAAAACCACCACATAATTAAGGAGATAATTTCATTTAGCCTATTCCAACAGGAAGAAACTCATTCATAAATCATATCTCAAGGAAAAGGAAAGGGACCTGAAACTGTAGAATGGCTGGTAAATAAGACAGTCATCATGAATCTCCCAGGAGTCATGAAGAAGGATGGACACTGGGCTTATCTCAGCATACAAGAGCGGAGTGGCCCTTTAGGGCAGCCACTCCAAAATGCGAAAGGATATGGTGATGGCTTAAGTGTCTTGTGAAGCCTTTGTTCCTTTAAAGATCAGATCCTTCCCTTCATTCCTCTAATCTTCCAGCTCCTGGTTTGGGGTCTGGGCAGATAGAAGCTGCTTAATAGTTCTTACTTAACAATGCTGATGGTGTTCTTGCCAGAGATGGAGGAAAGAGTCCGAAGGTTCTAAGAGAGGGGACTCAGGTCAGGTTCTGTATGGTAACAGTGAATAAATCCATCATTGGAGTAGGAACTTTTCAAGGCTCCAAACTTATTTATGTTATTGGGTAAGTTAAAGAGCTTTTCATAAACGCAGGTTTTTTTTTTCATTTCTAAAATGCAAATATAATAACATATCATGTAGACTTCTCAGTGCCTTCAGAGATACAAGAACAATAAAATGCTTGCCATGCATTAGACACTCAGTAAGTGCTGTTTCCCTTCTTCCCACCCTCATCCCTATTTCCAGTACTTTCTGATAGCTTTGTTCAAGCCACACTACTCTCAACATACCTCTCAAGCACAGTACAAGCTCTGTCTGTCAAAGCACATTAGTCATTTACCTTTGAATCATCTTTGCACAGTGAGCATAGTATGTACCCAGTGACTGCCACCTTCTGTGTTATATAGGCACTGGCCAAGCTGGTACAACAAAGAAATAAAGTAACTTTAAAGAGAAGTTTCTTTCTTCCTCATTACTTAGTCTGCAGGCAGCCACCCAGGATAATTCAATGGTCCCACTCCACATGACTGTTTAGGGACCCAGCTCCTTACGTCCTGTAGCTTTGCCCTAGGGGTCAGTAAGCTATACTCCATGAGTAGATGACCTATTTCTGTAAGTAATTATATACACACAGCCAGGCTCACTTATTTCCATGTTATCCAAGGCTGCTTTTGTGCTAAAACAGCCAACTGAATAATTTCTTCAGAGATCATGTGAGCCACAATATAAAATATTTACTGTTTATCCCTTAACAACTGGCACCTACCCTAAAGCTCCCACCTTGGCCTCTGCCTTGGCCTCATCTATTTGGTAGAAGCGGGGTTGCAGCAAAATCTGTCTTCTAGGGAGAGGAAGAAGATGGACATCCAGAACTTGTGGCCTCCTGGATGGCTCATGACTTTGCTTGTATGTCCACTCTTATGTCACTGGCCTGAAATCCGCCACATGGCCACACCTAGCTGCAAGAAAACATGACAAAAGTAGTCTCTAGTTGGATAGCTATGTGCGTAGCTTAAAACCAAAGAATTCAATCACTAAAAGAAAGAGGGACTGCAAGTCACCTATCTAACAATGGAATAGTAGAAACAATATCTAAAGAACTCTCAAAACTCAAGAAATCCTTGTTCTTTATCTATGAAGCAAACAATGCAATTAGAAAATGGGCAGGAAAGATGAACAGATACTTCACTGAAGTGAATATACAGATGGCAAGTAAGCAAATGTAAAGATGCTCCACATCATCAGCTATTAGGAAAGAATGAAAATTAAAAGCACAAGGAGCTATCAGACAGGTCAAAGCAAAAAAGAAAAAAACAAAAACAAAAAGAAAGAAAAGGATAACACCGAGTGCTGATGAGGAAATGGAGAAATTGGATCACTTGAACATCTCTGTAAAATGTAAAATGGTAAAACCTCACTAGAAAACAATTTGGCAGATGGGCTGGGGATACAGCACAGTAGTGGAGGGTTTACCTGGAGTGCACAAGGCCCTGGACTCAATCCTTAGCACCACGAAAAATAAAACAAAATAAACACACAACCAGCAACTTCATTATTGGACATTTGTCCCAGAGAAATGAATAATTATATTCCTCGATAGTCTGTACATGAATGTTCATAGCCCAAACTTGGAAACAATTATGTATTCTTCAGTGAGTGAATGGTTAAACTGTGGTGCACCCATCATGTGGACCCCTAATCAGCAATTTAAAAAATAAACAAGTTACTGGTGCCTGTGACTTGTTAGACTATCAAGGGAATTGCTGAAGTAAAAATAGAAAACCCAACCCTAAAAGATTCCATACTGTACGATTCCATTTATATACCATCCTTGAAATGTCAAAATTATAAAAGTGGGAAACAAATCAATGGTTTGACAGAATGAGGCATGATGGAGAAAAGAGTGTGGCTAGAAGAGGGGCAACTCAGGGGTCCTTGTGAGGGTGGAACTATGCTGTATCTAAATCCAAGCACACACGTAAGTTCAAGTAAAGCTTGGAGAATCTGTAAAAAGAAAGGGAGGAAGCGGGGATGCCCTCTGAGACAACTGGAAGTCTCCACCACAGCTGTGATACTGTTCTGGTGCAGGGATAAGAGAAAAACAGTCTTACTCCTTGGTTCTCTCCTGCCCAGTTCTCCTGAAATTACCCCCTAAAAAAAAAGAAGAAGAAAAAGAGACAGACAGGAGATGGGAACAGCAGCTGCTTCTTTGCTAGTTCAATAAAGAAATTTCGCTTATTCCCTATGAATTCTCTTATGGAAAAGATTAGAGAATTAGAGATAAACTCATTTTTACCAGATAAATCAAATAATAAGCTGAACACTTGAAGGCTTTAACAGAGCAAATAACAATGAAGTTATTTTCTTTTTTGTAAAACTTGGGCGCATGAATCATTTAAATTGCAAGAGGGATTTTTGGACGTGGCAAACATAGACTCTTTTAATCATCTGAGTTTTCTGAGGCAACAAGAATCGCATAGTAATGTGTGGTATGGAAGGAATTAAAGTCTTGTTGACCGAGAAAGTACCTTATGCTCTTGGAATGCGGGCTAGTAATAGGCAGCCATGGGGCAGCTTTCACTGGCTCTAAAGAGTCATTAAACTGCCCATCTGCTGGCTGTGCTCAAAATGCCCACTGTTTTCCCTTTAATGTCAATATGGCATAAAAGCATGCAAGGGTTTCTGTCCTAGGTCCCCTACAGGGTAGTCAAAGATTTTAACAGAGGCGAACAGAAGTGCTAGGTCCATTCCAGAAAGCTAAATCCAGCTGCTGAATGGAAAGCCAGAGGAGGCAGAGTGGGCTCTACATGACTGTGGATGGTCTTCGCTTCTGCTCTGTGGCTCCTATTGACAAGCCACAGCACTGTTCACCGTACACCATCCTTCTGATGTTTCAAAAAACTCTCCAGACTGGAGCAGCATTCTTATTTATCTTTTAAAAGGTAGATTTATCCCTAAGTGGACCTAGGCTGAGATCTCAAACCACAAACAGGGAAATTATCATTCTGGTCTCACCTTTTTCATGCACCCCAAGTGTTTACTGAGTATCAGTGATGTAGCAGAGTCCATGGGCATGGGACTTGGGAGGAGTTAAACCTCAAGATGCCCCTAACACCTAACATCACAGAGTCTCTGACCTTCAAAAGAGAAGGCTTGTAGCAGACTTGTTGGCTGGTCATGTGCAGCAGGAAAGCCTTGAGATTTGTTTGTGCCCTGCATCTTTGTTACTCTACTATTTTTTTAAAGAGAGCTTTGCTCAGAAAATGCTGCCACACATAATTTATGTCATCAAATCTTATTTGTCTAAGTCAGTGGTTTCAAAGTTTATTACACAACAAAACCACCTGGAGGGCTATTTAGAACACAATCTCTGTTTCACAAGATCTTAAATGAGACCCAATAATTCAGATGATACTGATGCTACAGTTTAGGTGCCACATTCTACAAACCTTTTACAACCAACCACCCCAAAATTTCTACTTCTACTCCTTACCTCACTCTTAGCCAAGTAAGACAGTTTATTCTTTTAAGCTAGCAACTCAGCATTGCTTCTCTGCATGGGTGGAGCCAGCAAGTTCTTTTGACACAGAAATTTATTAAACAAAAGTCTCTTCTACAATGACCTCTCGCCCTTATGTAACTCTACAACCAAGAGGCATTCAGCAGAAAAAGATGGAAATCACTTTAGGGCTTGACATCTCTCCCAGATCCTTGTGGTATACAGAGTTCTGGGGTGAGAATGGGTTTCCACAGAGATCCTAGGGGTAGATTGGGAGGGAGGAACTTTAATCCCTACTTAGAGTAGTTTTCTGTTGTTACAGAAGAAAATACTCAAAATTAAGCAGTTAAAAAAAAAAAAAACACTCCCTGATATCTCATGGATTTTGTGAGCTAAAAAGTCCAGACACAAGTAAGCTATGTTCTCCAGAATCAAAGTAGAGGCTGTGCTGTGTTCCTCGCTGGAGTTCAAGGTCCTCTTCTAAGGTCACGTGGGTGTTGGCAGGATTCAGTGTCTTCAGGTTATAGGACTGATGTCACTATTGTCTTGCTGAGCAGCTTCCCATGGCTTCTGTCAATTTTGTTGAAGCCTCCTGCCATACTTTGCCACCTTGTGCACCCTCTATCTTCAGTCGCTCACACCTTGAATCCCTTCTTTCTCCTTCAGGCCAGCAGGAGCCATCTATCTGACTTCTTTTACAGGCTCTACTGATGAGGACAGGTCCAACCAGGAGAAGCTCCCTGTCTTAGTTATTTCCCTCTTCTTGCTGAGACAAAACAGCCAGTAACCAAGGTTAAAGGAGGAAAGGTTTCATGAGCTCACAGTTCTTAGAGGTTTCAGTCCATAATCCACTGGCTCCAAGGCAAGGGGACATGGCAGAGTCAACAGCTCATGGTGGTGGAAGATACCAAAATCAACAAGAAAAGAGGGGGAAGCAGACCTCCTTCCATCCCATATATTGTATGCAAGGGCATGTGTAGCACTCACACCCTTAATTCCACCATTATACCATGAGTCAATCACAAACTCTAGATTCATCTACTTCTGGAAAACCAGCCTCCCCCTATTACTGCATGAGGCTTCGGGGGAGGACAAACACAAACCATAATATTCTCTTCATCTCATTAACTCAGTCACATGATTAGTAACCTAGCTGTGGAAGTGACATGCCATCAGATTCACAGCTTTCACCACATGCAAGGGGAGAAGATTACACAGGGAATTGGCCTAGACTTGGGAGTGGAGCGAGGAGAAATGGAAAAGGTAAAGCTTCGGGGATTTTCAGGATACAACACTTTAAGACTCAAAATTGCTATACTGGGGTATAATAGATTGATCTGGTCTAGATCAAACTGACCAGCAAGGATACCAAGGGACTCAGAGACATACCCACAAGAAGGAGTGGGAATGGCAACCTGGGCTCCTGTGAAGGTCTAAAGTCTCCTGGGGAGGGGGGAGTCTGGCAGAGCTATTGACTAAGGTACAATGTGACTCACTTTGCAGCAATGACCAAGAGAAGCACAGTAGTGAGACCAAAGAGAGGAACTGAGCCAGGACACTGGAGGTTTGTATGTGTGTCCTGAAGGAATCACTCACAACTAGACAGGCTGTGGTGTGGCCAGGCTGTGTTTAGACTGTCACTTTGACTGCAGTGTAAGGAATTCACCAGACAGTGCCAAAATGGGAGGCTTTAGGAGTCTGTTCACTATGTAGATGAGAAAGGCTCCTAAATTAGGACACGAAAAGAGGGGCAGGAGTCAGGGACTCACAGCATAGGTTGATATCCCTTAACAGGACTAGCTGTGCTATTTAAGGTTGATGAATTCCAGTGTCTCTGCCTTCACTAAAACCTCACCTCATCATCTCTCCACTGTAGCCTATTAATATCCCACTCCATTCTTGTGTAACTGCTCCGTTAATAAAGCCAGATTCAAACTTCCTGGACTACCGTTCAAGTACCTTTGTAGTCTGACCTCACCCTCTTCACTAGCTCCCACTCCCATCTTTGTCCACTGTGGAGCTACTTTGAGCATCTCACTAGTCCTTGAGCAGGTGAGGGCTTTGAACACTATGTCCTTCCCATAGAGAAAATTGCCAGAATAATCTCTTCTTGCCCCTCAAGACCCAGCCCAAATGCTTTTACATATTGTCTAACTGTGGTAGACTGAAAAATGGCCTCCAAAAATTTCTCAGAGCCTGAAAATTTTATGTTATACAGCACAAAGAGACTTTGCAGACATATGGTTGAGTTAAGGATCTTCACATGGGAAGATGAACCTAGGTTAGAGGGGCTTCATGTGTCATAAGACTAAGAGGGAGAGAGGAAGATGGAACTACAAAAGTCTCAGATGTGACAACTAAGCCCAAGGCTGGACAAGGAAGGGCTCACCAGCCAAAGAATATAGCTGGCCTCGAAGTTAGAAAAAATGAGGAAACAACTTCCTTGCTAGAGCTGCTGGAGAGAACTAGCCCTGCCACTGCCTTGACATCAGCCCAGTGAGAATGTCAGGCTTCTGGCTCCCAGAACTATCAGAGAATAAATGTGTGTTTTTTGAAGCTGCTGAGTGTGTGATAATTTGTTGTGATGTCAGTAGGAAACTAATACAAACTCCCACAGTAGCCACTCTGGAAGCCTTTTATTTATGTTTCTATTGAAATATTATTACTGAGGGAAAACCTAAATAAATGCTCCTGCTCTTAGTTGATGTAGAAATTGCTAATTGGGGAAGTCATATAGCTGGGCAATATGTTATAGTCTCCTCTTAGCTTTGCCATAGTTAAGGCTTCTGTCGTGTGGGTGATGATGTAACAGTTGCTTAGGTTACTTCCTAGAAATATTTGCTGAAAGCACTCAGTCTTCAGTTGGGCCTGCACAACTGTTTCATGAGTGGCCGGATGAGGATGAAGGAAAGGGCTTGGCATCTTTGTCCTCTGTTTCTAGCTCCTTTGCGGTCTTAACTTTGGCATCAGATTCTACTCAGCTCTGCATGTAGACATGTTGATCATTTGAGAAATGTTTTGTCTGAAACTATAATACAGGGGTCACTTGACTTAGACTTGCCCTGTCTCTCTCTTCCCCCTTTGAGGCTAAAGACCCCTGGAGCAGCTGCCATGACCAGGAACTCCAGATAAAGAAAGGGGATAAAAGGTGGCACCTGAGTTCTTGGAAGATCTCAGCCTAGCCCCAGAAAAGACATCCATCCTCCTCCCTTGATTAGTTTATCTTCCTCTCTCATAACCCCTGTCCTATATCTATAACCCCTCAACACCACAGAGTTGAGTAGATTTGTGAGCAAAGTTTCTGTCTTCCATTTCTGGCCACTGAATAAAGTCTCTCCTTTTCTCCAACACTCATATGTTAGACATTGTTTTTCTGTGAGATGAGCTTCTGGACCAAGATTTGGAGACAGTATGACCACATATTCTAGTTACTGGTATATAGTCTGGCTTTCTCATTAGACTGTGAATTTCTTGAATGCAGGAATTGTATTATTCATCCTTAGGTTATCTGTGCTGTGCACGTAGTAGCACTTGGCACATAGTAGCCCCCCAATAATTCTCTGGGATAGTGAAGGAAGTGATGGAATGAATGAATCAAAGAGAAAGGTTTCAGGGAGCCTCTTTGAGACCCTCACCCTCTCTTCATTTCATTTTGTAGCTTTTTCTGACATGTAGTGATTTAAACACTCCAAACATCCAATCTATGATACCAGGAGCCAAAGAAAACTGAGAGGACCTGTGGCCAAAACTTACTCCTTCAAGAAAATTATGTAATAGAATTAATTACCAAATGTCCTCTGGGAGACCAAATTCACTCAGCTGAGAACCACTGGTCTTAAAGGATGCTTCCATCAGTATATAGGAAATCTATACTACAATAGAACCAGTACAAGGACTCACACACATCCACATGGTTGCTAGATAGGCTGGCCCTGGCAGCCTGATTCTGGTGCCACTTAACAGTCCAATTCCCAATTTCCAGGTCCTTTTTCAATTGGTCATTTAACTCTTCCCAACAAGTGGCTAAAAAGGTGTTTCCTTCTAAGAAATCCAAACATAAGAACACATCCTCAGCTGCATTTGAATGTTTTCTAAGTCTCTGTAAGCATCACATGGCTAAAACTTCTCAAGGCAGGACCCCTCTTGGCAGCCAGGTGCATCCACCACTTACTGAGTGTTCCTGGTTTTTGTCTCAGAAACTGACCTCCTCCGTGACATTCTTGAGGAAATCACTGCAGATGCCAGCTCATGTTGATGTTCTGGTCCTGAGCTGAACCCAATCAGTGCAGAATTCAGATGCCAAATGTAGATTTGTCTGTGCCCACTGAGAGGGATGGGAGTCAGAAGGGTTACATTGTTAAGTGTACCCACACATTCTCTATTTTATGCAGATTGCACTCAGACATTGGGCTTTCTTTTGGCATTGGTTTTATTGAAGGTGAAACAGGTCTAAATGAAGTGATTTATGAACTTGGAAGAGAAAGAGATCCTGGAGCATTAGGCTGGGATGAGCCTGCAGGTGGGAAGTGGTGTGCTCTGCAGAAATATGGTAAATGAGCCCAAATGGAATTAGAAAAACTCCTGGACCAACAGAAATCTGTGGTCAGCTGAACAGTAGCCAAAGACATTAAGAAATTGAGGATCTACCTCAAAACTTAGAACCCAAAGCAGAAGACGTGAGATATATCAGCTATGTTACAGGTCAGAAATGACTTGGATACAAAGTCCAACAATTACAAACTACCTCCAGAAGCACACAGTTCTCTATTCCTCACTAATACCTTGCAGACAGGTCCTGCTAAATTTCTCTTTTATCTTTCTGTTAGCTTCTCTTGAGGGCAAAGGTGTTCAATAACTGCTAATGGGTGCTTTTTAACTGGCCACAATGCACATAGAAAATTACTAGATGGTATCTCAGTTACTTTTTTTGCAGCTGAGACAAAATATCTGATACCCAAAATTAAAGGGGGAAAGGTTTACTTCAGCTCAGAGTTTGTAGAGCTTTCAGTCCATGGCTGACTAGTCCAAAACAGGGTAGCCTGGCAAAGGGACATCACAGAGGAAAATGATTGATGGTGTGGCAGGCAGGAAGCAACAAGCAACAGAGAAACAGCAGCAGCCTGACTCTGCCTTTTATCCTTTCTAGGCTACCTGCATTTCTGGTGGTGCCACCCATACCCAGGGTAGTGGGCTTTCCCATCATCCACACCCAGAGCTATGCTGAACCAGTCAGTGGACTAATTTAATAATTACACACCCTTAATCCTAGCACCACATACCCTAGATTCAGCCACTTCCAAAAATTCCCACTTATAATCACATGAGGCTTTGAGGGATGTTGCAGTTTGGGGTTTTGCAAGGGGAACAATACAACGCAGTAATCTTTGTAAGATTATTTTATAATAGTCATCCAAAGAATGATATACAAAGACAGTGCAGGAAATCTGTCCACATGCTGAAGATCAAAGAATCCAGCTGAGGGTCTGGATCCCATAGTAAAGTCCTGCATGAGTCCAGCTGAAGACCTAGAGCCCGTAACAGTGCCTCCCACAAGTCCAACTGGAGGCCTAGATCTCATGAAAATGTCTCATGCAGGCCTGTTTCACAGATCTGCACTGTAAAGGCCCAAAGGTCAGTGGTGGAAGCTAGAAAGTCTGTGCCAGTGGAATGAAGGATCTGTGCCAGCAGGCTTGGGGGTCTGGCACTGGAGCCAGGATAAGTAAGAACCAGAGCTCCCCTGAAAAGTATCACAGCCATCCTCAGCAACAGTGAGGTCCTGAGCTTGCCCGATGATGAGAAGAGCCAGGTTCCCATGAGGAAAGCCAATGTTACAAGCTGCTCCTGGAGACAGAGTAGCGCACCATATCCCCCACCCCACCCCAGAGCCAAGAAGCAATGCTCAAAGGGAGGACCAGAGCTCCCCCAAACTGAACTGAAGCCGTTCTCAGAGACAGTGTGGTCCCAAGATCCTTCGACGGAAAGAACAGCCAAGTTCATCAGGAAAGCCAGCATGACAAGCTCCTTCAGGAAAACCAGCAGCTCCCTACAGCTTGTAACAGCACCCAAGAGCTTCTCTTTTTCTCCAGTTCTCCCTCTTATGCTTCTGGCAATAGTCCTTAGGTGGGCCTCCCACACCCAGCACCACACTGGTTCAGGTCAGCTGGGGGTTACAAGTTGACCACCACTTGTCAATCCACCACAGGGGGACATCTAGACTTAAGCCATAACATGGGGAAACTAAGGCCCAGAATTGCTTGTGGACTAAGGAGCAAAGCTAGGATTCAAACTCAGGCTTAGAAGGCTTTTGGTCTATTTTTCCTTTCTACCCAAACTAATGAAAATCATGTGGGTTCCCATAGCTACCTTTTGATGCTTTCTTTCAAATTATTCCACCCTAAATTATTTTACTACAACTGATAGTAAGTAATACTGTGTGAGAACATTTCATTTTGCATTCTTTTTGTTTCCCTAAAGAGAAGAAAAAGTCATGGGTTACAAAGGAATTTGGTAATAGGGTACAGAGTGACTGAGAGCTGGATTTCCTCCGGTGGTCCCTCATTGTGAAACCAGGTCAAATCACCTTGCTACGGTTTAAAGAATTCACACAGTAACACCAATCCAAATGTGTTCAAAAGACACACAAGCCAGCAACACTCTGTATAAATGGGACAATGGCCAGATGGGGAAATGAGACCTGAGTTTGATCCCTGTTCCTCCATTCCCAAGTCCCATGACCTTGGACAAACCCCTTATCTTTCTCAGCTTGCTTTCTTGTCTTTCAAACTGAGCTAACAACATTCACTTCAGAGGGCTGTGGTAAGGGTTGTATGAAAAAATAATAGGGACTTCTGCTTTCTGGTCTGGCATGTAAGGGGTTTGCAAGTTATCATTCCATCCTAACAAATAAAAAACTGAGTACACTTTAAAAATTAAGCTGGGAATAGAGGCGCATGCCAGTAATCTCAGCTACTCAGAAGGCTTAGGCTTGAGCACTGCAAGTTCAAGGCTAGCCTTGCCAATATAGTGAGACCTTATCTCAAAATAAAACAAAAGCAAACAAAATGAAACAACCAATCAAACAAGAAACCTCTAAAAATTTACAACTTCTAAGTTTTTCAAACAGGTAAGATACATAAGATGAACAAGTTTCTTATAATTGGAGAGATTGACAGGTGAGTATAGAAAATTACAAAACCAAATGCTCACAAATAGACACATCCCTGGGAACCAGTGATGGTAGGAAAACCAAAACAGCAGAGGATTAGTGTAAGTCTGAGGTATAAAATCTACAGAGATGATCTGGGTGTAGTGGTGCATGCCTGTAATTCCAGGTACATGGGAGGTTCAAGTAGGTGGATCTTCAGCTCAAGACTAGCTTTGGGAATTTAACAAAACCATGTCTAAAAATTAAAAATGTAGCTCAGCAATTCCTGGGTCAATTTCTAGTGTCAAAATAAAACAAAATGCTCTGGGAGAGAACAGAGTCCATTTAGAGTGGGTCCTTAAGTTTTGTGAGTTTTATTCTGAAAGTTCTACCAGGATGACCTGGTGAAAAGCAGAGAAAAATCCCATGGTTATGTCAGCGAGAGCAGGAAAGCAACTATTTAACTTGAATCCAGCATTCTATTTTGACCTCAAAAGAGGATTGCCTTTAAATAAATAAATAAACATTTTAAAATCTATGTAACCAGTCCCTAATTCACTGGAATTTAAATAGAGGCCAATCGACCTAAGGCTTGCATCACTCATAAAAATGCTTCTTTTTAAAAAATTTAGAAAGGTTAAGTGGTTGTTCTAAGGTCATGGAGCTAGAGAGTGCTTGGGCTGAGATTCAGACTCATGCCCTAACCTCTACACAGAAGGCCTCCAAGAGCCAAAGTGAGGCAAAGGGCCAGTGTACAATAAAGTCAGTGTCCTTCCTTCCTTCCGCCCTTCCTCCATTTCTCCCTTCCTCTCCAAGTTCAGAGCACATTCACTTCTGGATCATAATTTCCAAAACAGAAAAATTAAGGTGAGATTCTTTGAACAAAGCATAACTTGAGAAATTCAATAAATCTTTAATTTAGATCCAGAACTCTGTGAAGCCCTCAGACAGACCAGAGATAGTCAGAACCACCCTGGTTGGGAGACATCACTTCTCTGCCATAAAAATTAAGCCTTCATACAGAAACAAACTTCACTGATAAGAAGTAGGTGCACAAGAGATTTTTCTGTTCCAGTGTATGAAACCAGTCAGACACACTTCATTAGTGATCAGGTGAGTTGAGCTGGCGAGGTTCCCAGCTGTCACATTAGAGCACATCAACTCGATAGTCAACTGGCCATGGATTCCACGGTTGCCTGGCTACACTACTGTCTCTTTTCTGACAGTGTCAGGCATAGATTTTCTTTAGAAATGCTCACCCCAAGACTGTTGTGGTCCCAGATTCATTCATCCATCTAATTAATCAATTGCTGTAGTGATGTTTTGAATACCTGAGATAAGCTTGAGGAAAATAAAGTAGGACACCACCTCCCCAAACTCCAATGGCCCTTCAGCAACCAGTATGTGGCCTGGAGTTAGTAGGGGGCAGGGGATGAAATCAGTCACCCCCAAACTTCATGCCTAGTACACCTGAAGGAGACAAGATTTGAATCAGGAAGGCAGAGAAGAGTCACTAGCACCCACCAGAGAGTCCCTGGCTTCACAGTGACCATCAGCTAGGTCACTGAGTAGGAAGAGAGGTAGATGCATTGAGAACTTGTGTATGTGAAGTACATTGGTTACATATTATCTTTTTCTCCCTACAGCCTTTTACACTGGGCTTAATTTTACCATTCACTGCACAAGATTAAAGGATTTAAGCAACTCACTTAAATTTATTTAACCAGTAGGTACTAAAACCTAGATCTGAAGCCAGGGCTATCTGCCTTCAAAGTTCTTGTCATTTTATGACACTGTTTCCTCCCTCAAAAGGCAATCAAGTCAAGCATGGTGGTGCACCCCTGTAATCCCAGTATCCTGGAGGCTGAGGCAGAAGGATTGCAAATTCAAGTCCAGCCTAGACAATTCAGTAAAACTATATCCCAAAAGAAGTAAAAAGCAGGCTGGGGATGTAGTCTCATGAAAAGATCTGAGTTCAATTCCCAGTACCACCACCAGAAGAAAAAGAAGGTAGTAAACAAATTTTTTGCTTGGATTCTGAGATTCAGCAGTTAATGAATAGAAATGGAGGAGCAAATTCTGAGGAGCAGAATAAGGAGATTAAGAGTCAGGAAGAAAAGGGAAAGGCAGAGTACTTAAGAATAATAACAAGTTTTCCTCCCAGTATTGATCCCAATATTGAATCTCCAATTAGTCCATTTTAATGGAAATTTATTTGGATCTGTGTCACCCAAAATGAAAGCTACATTTCTTTACATTGCTGGTGGTCGAATACAGCCAGTAATTTCAGTCTAATGCAATATAAACAAGATTTTGAAGAGAAGTTTGATCTGTACTCTAATTTTACTCTCTCCTTCTCTTCCAGAATGGAGAGAGGACTCATTGGCTGCTGTTGGAGCCACCATCTTGAACCATAGGGTAACTTCCCAATGAAAACTATGTACTAGGGAAAGAGATACAAGAAGCCTGAGGCCCCGGGACCTCATAAAACACAGCAACCAAACTATCCCTTGATAGCCTACTTCTGGATTCTTACCTAAGGTTTATTTAAACCAAGGTGAATTTGAATTTTTGTCGCTTGTAACCAATTCTGATCTCAGCTGACACATAATAGCCTTGACTGAGGCAACAGGTGAATTGTACTGATGCAGTGAGTGCTTGACAAGGGACACTGGCGAGGACAGTCACTCGCTCTCTTCCTCAAGTTCAGTTTGGGGTCTCCTAAGTGTTTGGTGATGAGAGAATTTCCTCAGGGACGGGGTGGTTTCTGGAACACAGATTTTTTTTTCCCTGTAGTTCTTTGAATCTTAGTTCCTTTATACCAATAGCCACGAGATAGCTCTCCTTCCTGTCTCCCTGGGAAAACAGAAGCCACCCGAAAAGCCTGTCCACGGTCTTCTACTTTTATGTCTACATGCTTTTTGCGCTTCTGGCATATGTTCTGTCTGGACACCTGCAGCAAAACATACTGAGTTTATGAGCTGCCATCCTGTTCTTCGGGACCAAGCCCTCCTCCAGACCCCATGCCCTCACCCACTCAACGTGCTTATCTACAGCTTCCTTTCTTCTTCCTCATTCTCACCAGAAGGCAAGCAAACACGCAATCCAGTGTTACACCTCCTCTTGACCATAGACACCCCTCCAGGTATACACATCCTCTACATATTTCCTTTCTTCCCCTCTTTGCTCCTCTGCAACACATCCTAGCTGTCTATACTTACTGCTGTTACCATCACCTCCCCTTCATTTTCTATTGAGATTCTCCAACCAACATGCCAGTCCCTTCACAGAGGAACAAGAGTGCTAAACCATCAGTACAGACGAACAAGCCCTTCATCGGGAGACACTTTCCCTCTCGATCTTCCCTGTGGTACCACAGGCTACTCACTGACGTCCTCGTAGGGCCGCCTCCCCCTCTGTTTGCTGCTATCTGCTCTTCTGCAGAATCCAGCTTTTGTATTCTGCATCTGAATTCACTCTCTTCAAAAGCTCATTCAATATGATTGCTAAAAAGCTACAAACAACTCACACCTCACAGACCACTGCCTTCCTCCCTTCCCTATTTAACTGCCCTTCATAATATTTGTATTTTCTAATATATGGTATATTTTTTGTGTGCTTTCTGTATTAGAATCTAAGCTTCATGGAAGTATGGCTCTTTTGTGTACGCTACTGTGTCCTCAGTATTTAGAATAGTGCCTGGTACATGGTAAATGCTCAATAAAGACTGTGAAAAAATGAAGAAATAAATATTCTCAGAGGGAATATCATAGTATTAAGAGTTGGAATCATAGTTGGAAACATCTATTTCACACAACATTTGTTGAACTAGCTAAACATCTGTTTATTCTCACCCTAAAACAGATCTCACACCTGCAATTAAGCACCTGCATGGATATTACCTGCAGAATCCTGTGAGCCAGAGAGCTGAACTCCACAGGGAGCAGGGAGATGCCAAGTATGATAGGCAGAATAGCCCCCTCCCAAGATGCCCATCTCCTAGTCCCTAGCACCTGAGTGTGTTACATGATACACAAGAGGAGACTTTGCAGGTTTAATTAAGATGACAAACCTTAGGGCAGGGAAGGTAGCCTGGACTATCCTGCTGGACCCAATTTAATCACGTAAGTACTCAAAACCAGGAAGAGAAGCAGTACTGATGTGGCAGGAAGATTAAAGAGATTTGATATGTGAGGACGCTCGATCTCCCACTGCTGGTTTTGACAGTGAAGAGGCTGTGAGCCAGGCAATGGGAGTTGCTTGTAGAAGTGAAAGCAACCCAGCTGACAGCCAGGAAGGAAACACCTACAGCTTCAAGCAACTAAACCCAGCTAATCACCTGAATGAGCCTAGAAGCTTCTCCAGAAACTCTAATAAGAGCCCAACCTAGACAATATCTGGACTTTGGATTGTCACCACATGAGCAAAGAATCCAGTGGAGCCCACCTGAATTTATACCTGAGCTGTATGCAAGAAATATGTGTCATTTGAAGATGTGAAATGTGTGATACTCTGTTGCAGTGGCAGAGGAAAACCAGTGTGCTAGACGGTGACCACTGAGTGACCAGGAACCCTAAAATACTGGTAATCAGGGAGTTATCGCCACCTAAAATCAGGCCTACTTTGACAGATCTGGTTTCTCTTGCCTTCCCCCAAAATGTCAATGCTTTGTCCTAATACTAAAATGCCACTTTCTTCTCATTTAGCTGGTGTCAGAATTTTAAAAGACCCAAAATAATGGAAGTTATCCTATACAGTGCATCTGCTCCCAGGCTGTGGGGGATACATTTGAGAGACTTTTCCTCTGCATTGGCAATGGTGGGCTTAACTAATGGTTTGATTTTCTATTAAGCTGCAGAAGTGAGAGATGGCTGCGTTTGTAGAATTAGTAAATGCCGCCAAAACTAAAGGTCAGATCAAGTTGACATTAAATACAATATTTCCAGTGGGGCAATGTGGGGTGCTTTAAAGAGCACACTTCCCACAAGCCCCACAGCGTCTATTCGTGGAGATTGTTTTGAGTGTTAATGGAATCCAGTGAAACCCTTTGTCATTTCCTGGCCTTCCCCACCTGCGACCTGTATTAGCCACAATAAGTCTGTTTTCACAGACAAAGCCTGCTTGGTGACCAACATGGAGAAGGGCCATGTGGCTCATCCCACCTTTAAGATGTTACATTCGCTCATGCCAGTTTTTCAGTGGCTCCCAACCTGTCAGCTTTCAGCCCCACTGTGAGTTAGACACTTGTTTATCTCCTTGTGTGGCTGTGAGGGATGGAGAAGCATAGGAGGATAGACACAGGACAGATTCCAGCTATGCTGAGCCTATACAGAAAACTCCAGCTTGGACGAAAGACTTGGTAACCTGGGAACACAAAGCAGTGCAGCAAAGCAGGTGTGGGAAGTAAAGCAGATGTGGAACCAGATTACGAGGGGTATAAATCCCAATTACACTATTTATAAGTTGTGCATTCTTAGGTGTAGTTTTAGCTTCTCTGAGTGTCAGTTTCCTCATCTGTAGAATGGGTATAATACTAAAAAACAAGATGAATGAAGTAATATCCCCTCCCTAGTGCCTTCTGTCACTCTTTGGTTTACTTTTACTTTGTGACATTTATCACCATGTACCATGTACATATTCATGTTGTCTACATATATATTCATGTATATATTCATGAATGCATCTGTGTCCCCATGCCGTGCAACAAAGTGGAAGTGCTAAGATGTCAGAGACTTTGCCTATTCTCTGCTACATTCGTGGTACCTACAGCCAACAAAAGCGATAGAGCTTAGAAGTTAAGAGTTAGGCAGGAAATTGGGGCATGGAAGACTGGCTGGGAAAGTGGGCCATGATCTGTTCATTGCAAAGTACCAAGACGCATGCACAGAACAGTTCTCAAAACCCTGCATGTGGAATAGAGAGTGCTATCTCTAGTTCTTCTGAGAAAGTGAGTTTCCCATCGGATGGCCTAGTCCTGACGTCAGCCTGAACAGGAGATACAGCTGAGCTCTACGCCACTATGCTCTATCACAGTCTGCCCTTATGCTGTACAGTGCACTTCTCAATCTCGCTCTCCAGAGCATATTTCTTTTCCTACCTTTAGTAAACAAAACCTTGCTACCTTTTGTGCTTGTTTTGTTCAATTCTTTGTTCAAGTCAAGAAGGACCTAGAAATCACCTCAGGAAAGAGACCTCAAAACCCCAGATCCTAGTAACAAGAGCAGAGAGTCTGGAGTCATACTGATGGGGTTCCAATGTGGATTTGCAAACTACCAATTGTGTGTATCTGCGAAAATGATCTAACTTTTTAGTTTTTACATTTGTACATTGAAAATAATAATAGAATCTCTCTCAAAGACTCATCCCAAGGGCTATGCAGCTAAAACATGTAAAATACTTAGAAGAATGTCAGGTGCACAGTGAGCAGGCAATGAATGTCTGCTAATAATATTGATGATGGTATTGCTATCTGGAATTTTGTGGATAATGAATCCATAGTTATGAGTTGGATGAAATGAAAAATGAATTTACAAACCTTTTCCAATTATACCCAGCACATATTAGACCCTCAATAAATGACAACTCTATACAGTGTTATACTAGTGTATATTTAACAACTGGCTCTCAGAAGGCAGGAGGCTCATTTTTGGTATTTGCTGATATCTGTGATATAAATATTTCCCCATCCTAGTTGAGTTCAGCTGCCAATTGGAGAACACTGAACACAGTGTCAGGAAAAGAAGCATGGAATATACCCACCTTGCAGGCTGTGGTGGTTTAGATGTGGTTTACCTGTGTCCCTACAGGGGTTCATGTGATTGAAGGCTGGGTCCCAGGTGTGGTACTGGAAGGTTCTGTGACACCGTTAAGGGGCTGGGCCTACGGTGAAGTCATGAGGTCACTGAGGGCAGCCCTTGGAAAGCAGCTCTGGTGCAACCTTAAGTTCTTGTAATAAGGTGATTATAAAAGGAGCAAGCCTTGCCCCTTCCAGTTCTCTGTGCTCCAGGTCCAGATTAGTACATGCACCTACTGTCGCTACCCATGCTATGAAGTGATGCAGATGAGGGGTGGCCCTCCCTGAGCCTGTGCCAGGCAGGGTGATTATAACTGTGGGATAATAAACCTGCTTTCTTTATAAGTAGCTTTCATCGGTTATTCATTTTGGCAATGAATAACTGACTCATATAAAGATACAATAAACATATAACTTTGGGAACATAATAGTAAAATAATTGGGCAGAGATGAGCTTTAAGCATTTATTACTTTTATTTTTAAAATAATTTAATTGTAAGTTTGTATAATATAATTTTAATAATTGCTCAGTTTAATTTTTAATGACAGATTCTAAACGTTTTCTGAAAATTTAACAGTTGGCTCTTTTTTCTTTTAGACAATTGTCTCTTAGGATGCAGCACAAGCTAACTCAATAGACAACTGGGGGCTGGAGGTACAGCTCAGTGGGGTAAGTGCTTGCAGCTAAGCACTAAGGCCCTGAGTTTGATCCCCGGTCCCGGAAAAAAAATACACAACTGGCTATGCACATCTTATTCTTCCTCACACTAATACCACTAACAGGTACACTTTCCTTGCCCCCAGACAAGTAAATAAAAGCATATCATGGAGAAATCTAGAGCAGAAATCCAGTACAGGTCTGTCACACAGACAAAACATTGGCATCAGATCTTACAGAGGAAACAAATTAATCCCCTACCAACACTCGGCCTTATGTTGGTGAAACAGAGCAAGTCCTAAGCCATCCTCCTCCAAGGGACAGCCTAGAATCCCAGACTACGGTAGCATGACATTGACTCAAGTACAGCTGGAAACAGAGAAGGTGATCAAAATATACAGCAAATGTTTAAATGTTTAAAAAATGTATTACAGTAAAGTACATACTGCCAATAAACCCCCTCAAAATACTCCTTGCTTCAAACACACTCATCCCATCATTCCTGCCACTTTCTGAAGCAGCTCTGCACATCCCCTATTGTGAGTGTCTTTATAAAGTGTGAGCGAAAGCACACTGAACACTGCAGCCAAGCACCACCCAATAGAAAAGCAGGCTCATAAAACTACGCTGTGTCTTTGTCCACCTTATTCACAAGGTCTGATACTGTACAACTTGTCTCTTCCCCAAAGTCAAGATAACCATGAAAGGTAAGAATTTGGCATTGATTCAGGACATCAAGGCAGCCAACGACCTAAGACAGGACTCCCAGAACTGCTTCAGAAAGGGGTAAGAACTATGGGATAAGCACGTTCTAAGTGAGCAGGAAACTTTTGAGGTTGATTAATGGCAATGTGACTTTCACTGTAATCATTTTCAAAAACTAAACATTTATTATATATATATATATATTTTATTTATTTTAAAAAAATAAAAATACAAAAACATATTAACAGACATCAATTAGCATAAAAAATAGTACAATCACAACTAATCTATAGACAAGGTGACATGGTCTCAACAGTGGTTATTTCTTTATCCATTGATATCTTCGAAGTGTAAATATATGAACCCATATACAGACATGCAAAATAAGTCAGACAATTAATCCTCTCAACAACAGAAAAAACACAAATACCAAAAATCCAAAGACAAAAAA